>BDUI01001161.1:118883-136756 GCA_002335545.1 Apodemus speciosus
CCCCCCACCTCTTACTGCAAGAGCAAACAGTCTGCGCCACAGACTCTGGCTAACCAAGGTCTAGGCCTCAACCCCAGAAGAGGTCATGGTTTCTTTGAAAAAAGAAACCTGTGACTGGTGAATTCAGAACCACAGGTTTATAAACCAGGGATGAGGCTGGGAGAACTCGTCTCAGTCTGAAACTTGAGGCCTGGTTACCTCAAGGGACGTGAGCTGTTTTATCAACCAGAGACTCACAGCTGCCAAGTCTGAGCCACAGCAAGCTCATATTTTCCAGGGACTAGAGTAGCCCTGACAGGAACTCACCCTCACAACCTTTGTGGAGACTCTGAAGCCCCAGAAACCTGACTCCCTTGGGGCAAGGGAGTCAGGTTTCTGGGAGCAAATTAGTTCCAATATTTCACTTGCAAATCCTAGCAGGGATATGAGTTGAGACTAAGACACTTAGCTGCCTCTGAGATCATCAAAGTTAGGCAAATGAACCCATTTGCATGGCAGCCCTGGTCTCTGATGATAATTTAACATACACAGGTTCTGCTGCTCCAGGCCCCTTCCTGAAATCCTCCAGGCTTCACAGGTCTTGACAGATCTCCAGGTCAAAAGCCTTGGGTGGTAACTTGCCTTCCTAGCAATGATTCTCTCTTCAGAGCATGCGCAAACGCCAAGGTGAGCTTAGCTTTGAATGCTGGTCTTAAAAATGCAAAAGGTGGAAGCTATGCGCACTGACTCCCAAAGGCTTCGTAGCCACTGACTACTGGGGATTTCCACGGTAGGGGATGTGGAAACCAGCAGAGAGCCACGGCCTTTATAAGGCAGGGTAGTTAAGGGAACCCTCAGGGGCCACGTTCCCCAACCTTCTAAAAATGGCTCAATTTCATGCAAAGCCAGCTTTTTTTAGTGATTCATAAAATGTCTAACTAAAAGTGACCTCAGACAAAGGTGTCACTCCAGATTTTTTTTTATTTTTAATATTATCATTAATAAACTGAAAATCTAATGGGGAAATCCCAGAGTATGTTCCCAGTTTCTGGATGGAGAGAGCAAACACTTCTAAAAATGAAGAGTACAGGCTGAAGAGGTAAGAAAGGAATGTCGGATCTCCCCGGATAAAAGGGGCACACCAGTCGGCAGTGAGCCGAGGCCCCAGGACCAGCCGTTAAACAAAACTGCAGCTGTGGAAAACAAAGACAAAAAACAAACAAGAGGATTGTGCCTGCCCGTAAGGGAAAAAGAAAGGGCCTCCCTCATTTCTACCAGAGCATCCCATGATGGTTAAACCCCATCCCACCCCACCCCACCCTGGACCATATAAGGAAGCTCTCCCAGGGCTGTCAGCAGCTGCTTCTCTGAAGGCAGCATGGTCTTCCCTCAGAACCCACTGCCACAAGGGCTGGACCCACTGCCAATTCATCACCAGGTATTGGCAGCGAGGGGGACCAATGGTGGCATCTTTGCTCACCGGGTGGCTGAAAGGTCTTCAGCACACCACTGGTAAGCATGTGGCCTGAAGCAAAAGAAATGAATGGCATTTAACTTTCAAACCAGAAAACTGTTCCCCACCTTCGAAGCCCTTACATAACCCTGGCAGTGCCAYGGCAAGGTTACGAAGTCTTCATCTGGGGGTGGAGGGCCAGCATCCGCTTCCTTCTGCTTGCTCATCTCTCATCTCGAAATGCCTAAGACTCGGAAAGAGAGCAGGAGGGAAGCAGACAGCGCGGCCCTCACTGACGGCAACAGTTTCTAGGGTCCACGCGTGAGGGCTACACACACACTTGGCTCTGCACAGCTCCCGCAGGGCAGTCTGGCTTCACACTCCCTTCTCCCTCAGCACAGGCCCTACAGTGCCTGGATTGTAAACTAGTGGAACAGTGGGAAACCCTCCCATGCTGGCCTGACTCGTGCAGGGGGTGGGAGTGGGGGTGTCAGCACTAGGCCAGCCCCTGGAGCTGAAGCCTCACGCCCTTTCTAAAAAGCAGCTATTTCCAAACTCAGTCAGGCTCGCCCAAGACAGCCAGGTGCCTGAATGAAGGCCTGGGGAGGCACATCCAGAAGGGGCTGTGTCGTCCAGCATGGGGACGGCGGCTGCTCCCCCCCCCCACCTGTGTGCCTACGCTCAACCCCACACATAACAGGATCCAGTGGTTTGTCTACTGGAAAGTGTGGCCACTTTCCCTAACCTCCTTCCTTGAATAACTGAATTTTCTCACTTCGCAATGTCTCCACCTACAACTTACCCATTCGGGCCCACACACCTGCTCTCTTGTCATTCAGAGCCTCGGTCTTCCTGTCAGCCAACCCAGTCAACGAAAACCCTAGTTGTCTGCTTACCACGCTAACCTGATGGCAGACTACACCCTCAGCAGGGGCCAGAGGAGCAGGACACAGGCCCACCCTAGACCCTGGCCCCGTGTGGTAGAGCAGTCCCGGAAGGACAAAGCCACCCTGGCAGCGTACTACAGAAGACATTAAATCTGTGGTCTCCTGAACCCCTCACCACACCCACAGGGCCAAGTCTGTCCTCGCAGGGATGGAATCCAGTCTGGTTCCCTTATACCTAGAGCACTTCCTGTGCGTTCTGAAGAGCCCTAACAGTAGCCGCAGGAAACCAAACCCAGTCACCCAATCAGCTGTGTGACCTTGGACAGAGTGCGTCTCTGCGCCTGAATCTCTCCACAGATAAAGGAAAAGTGGATCGATCCTTTGGAGCRCTTACCCTGGGATCAACCCAGTGCTAGCACTTCACTCAATGAGCACACAAGGGTGTCAAGAATTCCCCGTGAGGGCTGGACAGATGGCTCAGCAGGTTAAGAGCACTGACTGTTCTTCCAAAGGTCCTGAGTTCAACCCCTAGCAACCACATGGTAGCTCAGGACTATCTGTAATCAGATCTGATGCTGTCTGCTGGTAGGTCTGAAGACAGCAACACTGTACTCATATACATAAAATAAATAATTATTTAAAAATAAAAAGAATTCCCCTTGATGTCTTTGACAAGTATCCCCAGACCATTCACCCCCAATCTCATACCCAATGCCGTTCCACCCAGCTCATCAGGAGTCAGCTGGGTTAGAGAAAGAAGGGGTACTGAGCTGTCTCGGGGGAGAGGGGGGTCTGACAGTTTCCTGCTCTTCCAGAGGACCCACACAGAGTGACTCAGTCCACTGTAACCAGCTTCAAGGGATCGGACACCCTCTTCCAGCACCCATAGACATCTGTAGATATGTGGCCTACACAAACGCTGTCACATGGAAATAACAACAACAAAACGTTTACCACCCCCAGGTTAGAGACATAAGCCCATAGGGGTGGAGGGGGGGTGACAGAGGCGTGGCTAGACCTCCAGCCTTTTTTCAGTCATCTTCCTTGGAAGCCGGTATTAGATCTTGTAAGCCGAACTGAGAAAAGGAAGCAGAACACAGGGGTGACCGGTGCTGGTGTCCTGAGATCAGACGCTGGAGGACAGTCCTCTGCGGCTGAACACCGGGTCCCAGAGGAGCACACTCTATTCCTGGACCAGTGTACGTCACTGTCCATGGTATAAGGAGTTTGCACACAGGAGCAAGGTTGCGGCTTTAGCAACGGGCTACCCAGGCCAGCCCAATCTCACCATACTGGTCCTCAGGGAAATCCGTCGGGCCGTGTAAGAGAGGTCACAGAACAAGAATAGGGGGGGTACAAAATGGCTAGCTTCAGAGACAGAGACGGGGAACTCGGACCAAGGAATGCTGGCAACACAGGCTGTGGCCCTGCAGAGACAGTGAGGCTCTACCAGGCTTCTTACCCACGTAACCAGCAAGTGGCATCACAGCTCCAACAGGGACCTTCTCATTCCTGCCCCTCAGCTTCTGACAGCTTCTTTCTGCCAGCCCTGCCTGTCCCCTCGCCCTGGACCCATCGCTCTGACAGAAGTGGGTGCAGACAAAGGGTTCTTTACAAGCAAGAGTGCTCCCTGCTGTTTCCCGGCAGTGTTCCAGGTAGGGGAGCAGCAGAGACAAGATCCCTGATGACTAGGGTAGGTGGTAAGTGCATCTTCCAGGGAGAAGGCTGGGGGAAGACAGACAGTGCCCTGGGCCCGGGCCGCCCCGGTGCTGAGCTCTAGTCTGTGAGACTGCAGGCATAGTGCTTCGTGCTCTGGGTGGCTAACTAGCCACGCTGCCCCGCCTTCCTCCCCTGCCTGGGAACAGAAGTGATAGAGTCAGCAAATCAGCTCCTACTCTAGGCTCTGCCAAAGATACTCAGTTTTCACAGGGTTTCTGAGGAGACTTGGTCACACAAAGCACTTTTGTTTCTGCCTGGCCTGTACTGCCCCCTTCTGGACTTCTAAGACAATACACCACCCTGCTTTCCCGGGAACCCAGGCTCCAAAGGAGATCAGCTCATTGACACAGGCCCATGCTGATCCAGCCAGGAGGCCCTCTTCTCCCCTCAGAGCACAGGGCTCTGCCGCCCTTCACAGAAAACACTCCCCACAGGCTGGAAGAACAGAAGTAAACGGTCAAGGGCCCCGAGCCTCAGGAAGAAAAAGAATGAGAAACTTTCAACTATGAAATTTGTTTAGTAAAGACAATTTTGCTCATACAAAACAACAGTTTACAACAGTCTGAGTGCTGAACACACCATCAAAGACACGGGAGGAGCTGCAGATACCTGGGCCCTGCCCCAGGCCCAGAGATGCCCAAGAGCCCCTCCTCCACCAACCCCTGAGGGAGACGCCCCTCCTCCAGCAGGAGGGGCATGGGGGACCATGGCACAAAGACTCTTCCCCACCTGCTCCTCCCCAATCCTGGGGAGCCCCCGCCCAGGATGAGGAGTCAGAGGGTAAGGTGACTAGAGGGCAGGGACAGAGTCAAGACATCTTTGGTGCGAAGACTGTCCCAGCCACCAGACCACGTGGTGGAAATCCAGGAAGAGCACGCGTGGCCCTGCCCTTGCAGGGAAGGTTGGCCGGCACCCCGGAGATCGGGGGATGCCTGAAATGTGACGGCCTTTGCAGGCGTACAACCTTCCCAGGCTCACCCGTGGGAGCGGACAGCCCGTTGAGAAATGACTAAACATTTCAGAGAACTCAACAAGGGTGGGTTAATCATGGCAAGAAGGGCAAGCAGAGGCGGCTCGGTGGATCTGGGAGCAGCAGGGAAAGGGGTCCCGAGGGGACCCAGTCCCCCTGTTGGCTGCCTCCCCGCCCAGCTGACAGAGGCCATGATTACCTGGCTCTGGGTCTGGACGAGCTGCCTGGGCATTTAGGCAGGCTCAGTTCAAGCAGGAGTCCCTGTAGCCCCGCCCTCCCTAGACCCTCCAATGCCCAGTCGCTACAACGGACCCAGGCATACACACACATGCACACGCATGCACACACGTGTGCTGCTCTCTCGTGCACACTGGTGTCAGAGGGCTTCAGCGGGAGGCAAGTGGCACCTCCTGCCACTCTGTTCCCTTCTCCCTGGAGCTCCTGTGGGGACCCCATGTTACAGTGGGAGGCTGGGGGACAGATGGGGAGACCTAGGAACATCCCCATAACAACTTCCACCACACCCTTGGGTAAGCCTCAGCCTTTGCAGGTGGGAAAGGACCTGGGGAAGGAATGAGGAGTGGGGAAGGACAAGGGACAGCTTCCATAGAAACTCTACGCCAAATTACAGATACACTGCGAAAGGAGCACGGGCTCAGGAGCACCTCACCCCTCACACACCCTCCTGCCCCCGTCTCGGGGGAAGCCAGAGCCAAGGGCAGAATAAAGCCGGAGGCATTTCTGGGCGCCACGCAGCCCAAGAGAACAGGAGGCAGCATTGGGCAACTTGTGTCTCTTTGTCTAAAAATATATTCATGTAGAGTTATTGCTTGTCCTCCAGTGAGGTGGCAGGCAGAGCGGCTCAGTGGGCCAGGGCCGCATCCTCCACGGCACGAGCCTTCTTCCGCCTCTTGAGAAGCAGAGGGTTGGACGCGTCCTCTATCTTCTTTATCTTGATCTGCTCGTAGTCGACACGCATCGTGGCCAGGGCACTGGTCATCTCCTCCTGGGAGCAGGGAAAGAGCGCAGGAGAGACAGGGGCAGTGAGGGACACAGACAGGCAGGAAAGGGTACAGTGAGCACATGTCAGTTGTGGGGCCACACCGCGTACAGCAACGTCCTCCAGCACTGGGTAGAGCACGGGCCGGTCACTCTTCTCCCGGGAACCCTCTGACAAGCTCACAGAAGGGGAAAGAGCCCTGAGCCACCCATTCTGCAGGACCTGCTCCTGTCTGGGGCTCTAGCGCCCTCATCTGAAAACTGAGGAGACAGTACCTGATGCCATCTCAGGTCCCACTAGAGTCCCAGGGAGAAGAGGGCTCTTGGGAACAGACAGCAGGATCTGGCCAAAACCTTTGCCACAAGCCAGTGAAGGCAATGGCTCCCTATCACCTTTCTGGGTTTGAAGAACACAGACCCCAACTATGGGTGGCCAGGCCAGCACCCCTGCTGGGGACTTCCTGTGAACTGCCTCCCCAGGTCCCTCACCTTGACATCCTCCCAGCGCTCCTTGTCCTCCTTCAGGACACGACTGGTGTGCAGTGGAGTCTGAGGGACCTTCGTAGATTGCTAAGGAGAGAGAATGGGATCCAGTGACAGTCTAGGGCAGTAAAGCCCCAGTGAAGGTACCACTGAGCAACAGTCCCGTGAGCCCAGTGCCCCCAGCCTGCAAAGCTCACCATGATCCAGGGGTGGTTCATGAACTCTGTGATGGTCATTCTCTGCGTGGGCTCTGTTTTCAGCAGATTCCGGATAAGCATCTTCACTATGGGGTGAGGCAGAGGACACAGCAGCTCAGGGGATGGACAGCTCAGGGGACAGGGACACCTCAGGGAACACAGACGGACTGCTCGGGGGACAGGGACAGCTCAGGATCTATACTTTTCCCTGCACGCTCCTGCATGAATCAGGCTCAAAGGAGACTAAATGGAGGCAGGGACCCAAGGAGCAATGGCTCCAAGGACCAGCATGCTGACAAGCCCTACACATACCATGGCTTGGACACTTCCCACGGGCAGGACACATCTAGAAGGCATGGGAACAGTTGCAAGTCCCCAGTTCCAGCACACATGTGAGAAACCTACACCTACTTGTGCATCCCTAGCACACACTCTTTCCCATCCCAGAAGGCTGGTTCCTACCTTCTTCTGACACTTCTGACCATTCTGGGTTAGGAAATTCATACTGGCCCATTCGAATACGAGTCTTCATGCCCGGAGAGATGGCAAGGCCGTGATTGGAATAGAAGGGGGGATACCCACACAGCCTAAGGAAGAGAAGGGCAATGTGGGTGTTACTTAGGAACCCTGCCCCTCCAATCAGGTGAGAAACAGACTCTGCTTGTAACAGTCACAGAGAAATCAGAAACTGCTGATACAGACACAGCAGGACCCAGGAGTCTAATGTGCCAAGGATGTCACCTAAATAACCATTGGCTAGTTTCTACAACCACTTAGCAACTAGAACCCGCCAAGCACCAGGTAAAGTAGGGACACGGAATTCCCAGGGAGTCCCCATCAAAGGGAAAATGCTGATGTCTGCCTCTTCCTCTTTTCCTGCTGAGGTACAAGCTTCCCCAAGTCCCTAATGCTCTGCAGCCTAGCAACCATCCCACACTCCAGCCCACTTACAAAATATACATGATGACACCCAAGGACCACATGTCACAGGACTTGTCATACTTCTCTGGGCCCAGGACTTCCGGAGCTGCAAAGCAAAGATCACTGTGGGTTCCTGGCTCTCTGAATGCTGAGGTTTCCCTGCCTCAGAGACCTTCATCCCTTCAGAAAGGAAGAACAGCGGCAGTGGGGGGATGGGGGGGAGGGGGTGGCGGGGTAAGAAGAAGACCCTCTCCCAGAAGGGACTCTGCAGCTACAGGCTTCGGGTGCGAACACTGCTGAGCCACTGAGAACCTACAAACACGTGTTGCCYRCTGAACTTCACGAGCATGTGCTGGGAGCTTATTCTATGAATCAGCTGGGACTTTAGAGCAAACTCTGAATCCCAGACGCCACGGAGAAACCGTGATTCTTCCCAGGAAGAGGACACAGATACCAAATGCTACCCTAAGCCCAGCAGACCGTTTTCATAGCACTCAATCACAGCCTAACTCTGACAGCCACTTAAGGTGGAGCCCTGTCAGATCAAGTACATAGATAGGGACAGCAAGATCCAATGCCTAGGTCTGTGGTCTCCGAGACAAGCAAAACGAGGGCTTGAGCCAGAGCCTGGGTAAAGACTCAGTCCTCGGGCCTCCCCTGAACTCACCCACATAGTACGGTGTATAACACGGAGTGGTCAAAGAGTTGTGACTGGTGGTTTCCTTGGCAAAGCCAAAATCAGTGAGTTTCAGAATGGCGTTGGGCCTTTTGGAAGTATATAAGAGGTTCTCCGGCTGTGGAGAGACACGAGTGAATTAGGGCCCTGCAGAAATGCTGAGGACCCAGGTGGAAGGACTGTGGCTTCCGTTCATCTGCTCAGCCAGCATACATCCATCCAGCGCCCCTGCATCGGGCAGCATGAAGACATCGGCTCCCTGATACAGAGGGCTGGGGAGGCGGAGACGGATGCGTGGGGCTGTGGGGACCGCCGCTGGCTCAGAGAGCTATGTGTGGGACAGAGAGGTGCTGATGAGCAGCCCACAGGCTGAGTGCAGCCAAACAGGGCTTTACTACTAAGTCTGTGATCCCCTGTCCCAGGCCCTACAAGCCACAGGCTGGGCTGCAGGCCACCCTGCCCTGAAAGGCCAGGCAGTCGGTGCCATCCCAGGCTCCCAGAGTGTGGGGTACAACCAGGCGAGGCGCTACCTTGACATCCCGATGCGCGATGTTGATAGAGTGCAAGTACTGGATGGCCTCGCCGATGCTCTTCATGATCTCGGACGCTTCTGCAGACAAGACCACGAGCTAGGTTCTGAAAGCTGATAGCCAACCTGCCCATGCAGCCCAGTGTCCCACACCCACCAACTCATCAGACACACGAAGGAGCCAGGAGCTGGCCATGGCTAAGGGAGAGAGACGCTCCTAGCGGTGAGCCGTTCTGCAGAGAACCTAGAGTTGCCTACCGCTGTCCACCCAAAGCTGTCCCCACAGCAGACCCTCTCTACCTCTTTCTGTGAATGCCTGGTCTCCTCGGTCCTGGATTCGACTAAAGAGCTCTCCACCATCGAGACTGAAAAAAAAAAAGGTACAGTGAAAGATCTGGCAACCAGCAAGTCGCCCCACCCCCACACACACTCCACTGCCCCCAACGGAACCTAAACACTGATATTCCAAGCTTCAAGATCCACGGGGGGGGGGGGGGGGAACGTTGTCCTCTGAGGCAGAGGCACCTCAGTGTGTCAGTGTGGCATGGGGACAGGTTGCACAGAGCCCAGCAGGCTGCTTACCACTCCATGACGATCAGCAGGCACTTCCTCCCCGCATACAGGTTCTCATAGACATCCACGATGTGCACAATGTGCGGGCACTGGGAGGCCCTCCAGTGCAGCTCCACCTCTCTGCGTGCCTTCGGGCAGTCCTGGAGCATCTGCAAGGACAGCAAAGGGAGAGAGTCCAGAATCAGCAGGAACAGAGGCTTAAAACCTATAGCAGATTCAGACAGATGTGTCCGGAGTCGACCCGATGCTGGTCAACCCTGCTGTTTACCACATCTGCAGCCCTGAGCTGATTCATGTCCCTTCTCATTCCCCAGACCAGGTGTCCAGGAGCATGAACTGAAGCTGGACCCTCATCATCCTTAAAAGGCTGGACTCTGATCAGTCTAAATCAGCTACTGGGTTCCGCCCTTTTGCTACTGACTAGCTTAGGAGCAAGCCTAACATCCGAATAGTCCAGAAGAACTTCGAAGGCAATTTACTAAGAGACAATCACAAAAAAGCACAGGACCCACACTGCCGCCTGCACGTGGYGGGTAGGAGCATGCGTCACCACGGTACCAGAGTAGTATGCCGAAGGAGCAAGTGAGAGGCAGCCTCCCAGGAGCCTTGGGACATCGCCGGGCAGTCTATTTCCTGCCGTCACAACCAGGAGACTAGGCAAGAAAGCAAGGGTTCAGGGCCGACCTGGGCTCCACAGTGAAACCAGGGTATGAGACCCTGTTTCCAAAGCAAAACAAACAAACAAATGGAAAATCTTCCAGGTTGCTTGAACTCTTTTAGGAGAGTTCCATTGTTAGAACCAAAGGCATCCTAACACACTTCTGCTTTGTACGATGGAGTAGCCACGTTTGCCCACAGATACGCTACCGGGTTAAACTGTGCTCAGTAGTGACAGCTATCATTTTTACTATAGCACCTGCTCAACGCAGGGCACAGATGCCAAAATCCGTACGACACAGACCCTCACAGATCTACCCATACATCACACTCATCAACAGCTCTGGGCATTCTGTAGTCTGAGCTGCCAGGGAAGCAGGCCAGAGAGCAGGCCAGGCAGGCAGCGGAAGGCTCGTCGGCCTTCGATAAAGTAAAGACTGGGCACTGACCAGAATGAGCCAATGTGGACAAAAGGGAAACCGAGAGAGCGCTGAGATCTGGGAAGCAATGTCAGATAGTCAGAGACAGGCTCGGAGTCTCCAACAAAAACACTCATGTGCTTTTAGGCTGTAGGCCGCTGACCCACTTCAGAGAGGTAGCCTGCCCAAGGCTAGGCTTCTAGGATGACAGCCATGGCCTGAAACAGGCCAGACAAATCCTGTCTTTCCACCCTATTGCCCAGAGTCTAAGAAACTGTTAGAGGCTGAAACTTCTTGACGGGGCTTCAAAGAAGCAACTTCCCAAGCCGAAACCCAGAAAGAACCAACTAGACAGACAGCTATCTCCCAAATGTGCTGAAGTCAGTGTGCAGGATGCAAGCTCCCCACTGTGTCACACTGCCACCTTGTGGTCAAATGAGAGCATGGCACAAGCTCTGTATGGGGGGTGCGGTTGCAGGGTGTGTATTTTTACTTTCCCATGTTGTAGGAGGAACAGAGACACATAATTCAATTCATCAATAGTGACTGAACCTCRCACACATGGCACTGACCGTCAAAACCAAAACAGACTGAGATCGGAACTGTCAGGCTTGTGCAGCAGGGAGGAGAGATACAGGAGGCGGGCGCTGGAAAGATAGTCACTTCTCTTCCATTCCCCACCATAGTATAGAATCAAAGGAAAAAGATTCCCACGGCACCCCACACCCTCACACTCTGTCTCCACATCTGAGGGCAGGAGACAGATATCAGAGATGAACAGCTAGGGGGGACGTTTAGGTCACAATGCCAAACTAGAATAAATCCTAAAGACAGGGCAGGCAAATGCTCTGAGGAAAGTCAATCCTCAGACTGCACACTTGGTTTGGGATCCAGGAACACATCTGTCCTGGGATCAAACAAAGCCCGAGCACTGCTACACACAGCCAGGGTTAGCCCGAGGCACCAGGCAGGCCAGGCTCCACCTCACGCACAGGAGTGCAGGGCACAGGGTTAGGGCCAAACACAGCCAGCAGTTCCAGCTGAAGCCGGATCATCCTTCCTGGCATATAAACTTCCAGTAGTGTCACACACCCATAGTCCCAGCATTTGTGGCCGGGCAGGAGTTCTCTGCCAGCCTGGGCAACATAGCAAGTCTGAGGCCAGCCTGGGCTATACAGGGAGCCCATCTTACAAATGCAACAAAAAACAAAGCTCTATGTAAGGTTCTCTTCTCTTAATCTAACATCAACACTTTTCATGCTGATGCCTTCTCTCCACAGGTGAAGTGAAAATTAATTTCTTTAATCAAATCCCTTCTCTCTCTTCCTTCACCTAGTAGTAAATTATTTTCAGGCTCTCTCCTACAGGGAAAATTCTGGAGTGTGGTGAGTTTGCTTTACTATCTGAACTGTCTCCTTCCCTCACAGTGGTGGGGAGGGGTACACACTTACTGCAGGCAGGCCTCTCTTCTCCAGATGAAGCCAACTGGAGCAAGATTAGGAAAAWTCTCAATCCTTAGAGAAACCAAAATTTCCCAGGAAAACAAGTAACTGAGATCAAATCCTCTGGAAACTTGGTTAGGTTGAGGAGATTAGGGATAACTATGAAGTGTTGATTTTTAAAATACATATAGAGGTTTTGGTGAGGTTTCGTTTGAGATCGGGTCTCCTGTATAACCCAGTCACATGCCATCAGACCTTCACTAGTTATGAAAACTCGCTGAAGCGTCAGAAGGCCTTCATAGCAGGCAAGTGGGCAGGCTGGCGTCAAGGGCAGAGCCGCGAGGTGCCAAAGGCACTTGTCGACAAGTGTAGCGTACAGAAACCTGGAGAGAAGGCCAGAACGCACAAATCTCAAGTACATGGCTAAGTAAAGACAGACAAGACAGGCGGCCTGAGCCCTCCAGGCAGAGAGGCGACAGGAAACTACTAGAACACCCCAGCAGAGTAAGAGCTGGAGCGGCGGGGGAAGCAGAAGCCAGGAGAGTCGCATGGGAAAGGTCTCATTCCCACGGGGCAGCGAGGACACTGGAGAACAAAGGGCTCAGGACCTTAGCTCTGGGGGACCTTAGCTCTGGGGGACGGACTTTTCTACTAAAGAAAAGAACCACAGCATTGAGGAAGGTGTGCTGGGGAGGAACTGAAATCCGTGATACCCACGCTAAGCCTGGAACCAATTCTGTGCCTTGTTGACTCTGAAATTCTCTTGCAGAAAAGGTCCAAAGATGTGTGTTCTAAACCAAGGCGCACAGGCCAAGGAGGCCTGAAAGTACAGCAGGGGACAGGGTCAGGTCACAGAGTCCACGACCCAGGAAGGGAGTTTTAGGGTAGTGTCAGTGAGGGGACTGTAGGAATTGCACACAGTATTAAACCAGGGGCCCTAGACTCTGGTTGTATGCCTTTGACCCCCTTCCTGACCTCCTGTCCAGGAGATCTTCCATCATGGCGTCTCCTGAAGAGACAGCCTAAGTCAACACAAAGGCCAGAGAGAAAAGAAATGGAGGAGCTCGGGCCTGTGGCCTACTCACCAACAGCAGGTGTGAGAAACGGAGAGGAGCTCGGGCCTGTGGCCTACTCACCAACAGCAGGCGTAAGGACACTAGGAGCAACCAGTAAGCTGCCCCACATCTTTACACCTCAGAAGACCCCAACACTCTGAGCTCCAATGAAAGCGGGGCTCTAAGGCCCTCCCCTTGCTGCCTCCCATGTTCTCATGTGCTGAACAGGCCCATGACACGCCAAGGGGCTGCTGTTAAATATATGTGACAAGTAAAAGAATGCACACTAGCCAGGCCAGCTTGGCACAGGACAGGCACCGTATCAGTGTTCTGCTATGATTACCCTGCTGCTATTCCTGTACATCGGTCCCTGGGGCGGGCAGCTGGGCTCCCAGGCATGCCCGCTTCCCTCAGGGGTTATTCATAGCTCTAGACGCCAGGCAGTGGGGACCCAGGATAGGGTGTAGCCTTGAGTATTCCCTCCACACACCACTTAAAAGGGACAGCTGGAGTGGGGATGTGCGGAGTCCCATGTGGTGCCAACAGTGATGCAGAAGTCCAATTCAGACAGCTAGTGAACTGCTGCTGTTAAACAGGCCTCTGCAGTCCCAGGAGGCAGCTGGGGGGGAGGAAAGCCCTGTGTCTATCTGCACTAACTCGCCACTCCCTGAGGCCAGGGCCACCGTCCCTCCTTCTGGACCACAAATGCTTCTTTTGGACCGCATGGTTGCCCTGATGCTTTTCGAAATAAAAGGAAAGGAGGACTTGGAAAGGCAGCCACCTAGGCAAGTCTCAGCAACCTCTTTTGTGTGCATTCAAGCAGCAGGCATAGCTTGGGATTGGGGTTCTCCAATGTGTCATCTCACCTGGCTCTACCCATCTGGAAGCGAGCATCCTATTTGGAGGTCATCCATTTGGAGTAATCCCTCCATAGGATTCTCCAGCCAGTTGTGGCAGAACTGGGATGTGAAGCCCCCTGTAGTAGCACTTCCTCCCAGACAACTAGACACCCACCTCTGCAGGCTATCTCCTAAGTGCTCAGTCTCTAGCAGAGAACCAGCTCACTCTCCCAGGGATACAGGCTTGAGGTCCCCAGTGTCACCCACCCTGGACCTCCTGGAGATGCCACACCTCCTCAATATGCCTAGGCCTCTCCTTCCAGCAGGAAGTCTGGAGGGGTGGAGCTTCCATACACAACACAGAGAAGCTAACTTGATTCTAGTTGGGTAACTATAAAATAAGAAAGCTTTGACACCAAGACAGACTGTCCTTACATCATTTGCTTTTTCCAACAGATCCTCAAGAGCTCCTACCCCGCCCCCTGTCCCCCCCCTCCCGCCCCCATAGATCCAAGGCCAGAGAGGGACCCAGGGATGGAACACACAGAATGCCTTCACTCTGAAAAGTCTAGAATGCTCAGTGTCAGAGTAATATGGAGAACATTAAAAAAATACAGCATCAGATCCCCACCATGGCAATTATTTAGACTGTAAAGAGATACACACACACACACACACACACACACACACACACACACACACACACGAGGCTGCAACAGAAGCAGCCATGGTGGTGAGGGAGTCTCAACTCCCAAAACCACTGACAGATGCCTATAGGCTAGAAAGACAGACCACACTTCTCTCTGTACTCATCCATCCCTGCTCCAGAGCACAAGAGATGGCAGCGGATGCGTGTCCATTTAATTACTCATAAGGAGATAAAGGAGCACGCCTCACCTCTGCTAGAGCGGAGCTCGATGAGGATGGTGGACGAGCCTCCCCAGAAACTGATCTCAGCATAAGCAGTGCAGATCCTATACTCCTCAGATGGCAGGCGACAATGCACATGGAAGGACTGCAGGAGCCCTGAGTGCTGGTTCTTCATGCAGTCATACATTCGGGATGTAAAAGCCAATTCTCTCCGTTACTGAATTGTATAATTATGATGGGGCTAAGTCTCTACCTAAGTAACACCGACAATGAGGAGTCCTAGTACCCAAAGTCGTAAACACCCTCGCCACACTGCCCAGAAGTGACCTCCACTGAGGGCGACTCTGCTGTGCCCCGCCATGCTCTGGAACTACCAGAAAGGCAGTTGCAAAGGACTGAGGCTCAACAAAAGGTCACACAGTAAATGACAAATTTTTCAGAGTTGCAACACAGGATGGATAAATGCTAGCTAAATCCTAGCGAAGATCGCCGACCCAACACAAAAATGGCTGAGGGTGGTCCAGAGAAACAGAAACAGTGATCGCTGTAACTCGTACAGGGAGGACTTATGAAAAGCGCCAAGAGCTACACTGGGTGGCAAAGCTTTCACATTTGAACAAGTTCCTAGATTTCCAGAGATTTGGGAAACAAATTCTCAGTCAGGACTGAAAGAATTCTAATTGGGAGAAAGCTGGCCATACGTATGAAGACCATCTCAGACCCAACAATGGCCCTACGAAAGTTTTTCTTTCAGCATTCCGATGGCAGGAAGCCGACTAGCACCCCAACGTCTACAGGTAGGAGCTGGTACAGAGGGGAAGCACAGCAGCGGGCCACAGGACACGGTGACAGCACGAGGTGGTCTCTTGGCTGTCACCATGAGAACGGGGTGTTATCACCGGGAGAGCACACATGGATCCAGGTGATGCCCTGGCTGGGTTTAATGTCCTAATCCTAAATGAAACTGCGTTCACATTTCATAAGTAACTTTCAGGGAAAGCGAGGTCCTCGAGTCCAGATGCAAACACCCTAACCGCTAACTAAGGCTTATTATACGTAGGAAGCATCACAGGCAACAGTTTTCTTCTTTTGTGTATCTCTTAAATTTAAGAAAGAAAAAAAAAGACAAGGGGGGAAATGGTACTAAACAGAGTGGCCAGCTCCCCTGTGTGCTTCTGCTGTTGCTTAAGACAGAAGAGAGAGAGGCTGGGGAGACCGACCGCTCAGTGGGTGACAGCACACGCTGACAAGCCTGATGGCCTGAGTTCAATCCCCAGACTCCCACGGTGGAGGGAGAAAACAGACTTCCACACCCACAAGTTGTAAATGAGAGAGACAGAGAGAAGCAAAGAGACAGAGAGACAGAGGCAGAGACGGAGACAGAGACAGAGACAGAGACAGAGACAGAGACAGAGACAGAGACAGAGGCAGAGACAGAGACAGAGGACAAAGAATATTATGACCTCATGGATGCCTACAGCCGGCTTGGAGGAATATTTTTAGTTAACGGTGCTGGGCTGGAGAGATGGTTCTCTGTTTATGAGTACTAGCCTTAAGGCCCTGGGTTCAATTCCCAGTACCTACACGATGACTCACGGATACCTAACTCCAGTCACGGGGACTCAGTGCCTTCTTCTGGCCTCTACAGGCATTGCATACACATTGTGCACAGACATGGATTCAGGAAAATATTCATTTACATAAAATAAAAGTAAAATCTCAACAACAACAAAAAAGAGCTAACAGTGCTGATCACTGTCAGAAGGCCCTACAGATAAGCACGGATTTCCCCACCCCCTCTGTCTACTTTTGATGTTTGTCTGATTCCTTGATGTCTGTGTAAATTTCTTTTAAAGAGGATCAGTATTGTAGGCCTTACTGCAGAAGGCAAAATAAACCAGATGCAAACTCTAGTGCTCACAGCTTCCGAGTTGTGTAGACACTAGCCCAGACGCGGTGCAGACAGCACTTCTCGGGAGTCCTGGCTCATATGGCCATTTGAGTAAGAAATGACCCCAGAGGCTCAGAGTATTTGAACACTTGGTTCCCAGTTGGTGCTGCTTTTACAAAATGAAATCAGAGTTTGGAAGGAGCCGTCAGGATGTGCAGCCTTGCTAGAGGAAGTGAATCACATCAAGTGGGCTCTGAGGGTTTCCTGGCTCCCCACGTCCTGCTTCCTCCGTGCCACAGAAATGTGATCCCCCAGCTTCCTGCCCCTGCAGGCATGGCGCGCCTTCCTACCATGATGGACTCTAGTCCTCTGGAATCATAAGCCAAAATAAACTCTTACGTTGCTTTTGATCGTAGTATTTATGGCAGAAAAATAGTAATCTAGTCTAGTTAGGAGGACAGCCACGGAGACACAGATGTCCTTTCTGTCCCAGTGGACGATTATGACCTAGAGACAAAATGGAGAATTTTCATTTATACTCAAACTATCCTGTGCCGGCTACACCTCAGACAAGACAACTGCTACATTTAGACCTAAGAGCCCCACAGGATTCACTCTATTGCTGGGTCCACTCACAGAGATGGCAACTGAGGCCCGATGAGGCCACTTGCCCAAAGCCGACTAGGAAGTAAATGATAAATCTAAGAGTCACACTCCAACCTTCAGGCACTTCTGTATCTGTCTGATGTCAGTAGCTTACTTTTCCCATGAGTCTTAAGGAGTCTGAGCATCAAATATTTACTCCTGATGTCCCTCATCCATCCCAGTCATCTCCCACAGTGCTTGTTAATTTTATGTCAACTTGACACGGGCTAGAGTCAGCTGAGCGGCTAAGCGGTGGGAACCCAAACTGAGAAAATGTGCTGTAGGCAGGCCTGAAGGGCATTTTCGTAATTACTGATTAGTGAGGGAGGGTCCAGCCCACTGTGGTGGGGCTATCCCTAGGCTGGTAGCGCCGGGATGTAGAGAAAGCAAAACTGAACAGGCCATGGGGAGCAAGTCAGCAAGCAGAACCCCCCACAGCCTCTGCATCAGCTCCTGCCTCCAGGTTCCTGCCTCCAGGTTCCTGCCCATACGAGGTCCTGTCCATACGAGGTCCTGTCCATACGAGGTCCTGCCCATACGAGGTCCTGTCCTGACTTACTTTGATGATTCCCAGGGTGTTTTATCACAGCAACAGAAACCCTAAGACACTTCCCTGCAGTATTTCCAGGGAACTGCCTTTGCAGTTCCTCATTCAAAATCTCTCTCTCT
>BDUI01001161.1:152061-168807 GCA_002335545.1 Apodemus speciosus
ACACACACACACACACACACACACACACACACTCACACTCACACAAATTTGAGTACTCTCACATACTTCCCAACACACAGGAGACCTCTCACAAGCTACCTGCTGTTCTCTGAAAGTTCAGACTATTCCTGGCACATGTGTTTCTCAGAACACCTTTGACAGAGCTACTGGCTGTGGTTAGTGTCTGGGCACCATCAAGAGGCCGGGGAATTCCTCCAGCTCTGTGCATCCTGGCAGGGAGGAAGGCCTACATCAGACCTCCCTCCGTCGTCTCRGTCGCACCAGAAAAAAACACATGGGCTATCACCAAGCAGTACTGAAGGAACACTATTGAAAATAAAATTGCAGGGCTGGAGAGATGGCTCAGTGGTTAGGAGCACTGGCCACTCTCCCAGAGGGCCTGGGTTGGATTCCAGCATCCATACTTGATGGCTCACAACCATCTATAACTCCAGTTCCAGGGAACCTAACACCCTCTTCTGGCCTCCACAGGCACAAGGCATGTACCTCCATACACACAGACAATAACACAAACACAGAATACTCATAATAACAACAACAAAGACACTCAACAACTAGCCCATCCTGGAGACACTGGGTTTGAAGGGAACGCTGACAGCCTTTCTTCCCCATTCCCCAAGCAGCATCAACCCAGAGAACAAACCCAAGGTCCCTGCCAGCTCCTTCTAGCACCCTTCCAGACTCCTCCCCCTACTCTTGTCAAGGCCATGGAAAACTCTTTGGCTTTACTCACTTGTCACTGTAGCTGGGGAGGGCTGCGTTAACAGTGGCTGCTCCTGAGCCTAGTGCTTAGATACTTGACTTACAGCACTTGTTTGTTTAAATACCAGCTTTGCCTCTGAAGCAGTCAGGCCTTGAATGCCACTTGCTGATCATCAGCTGCTAAACACCACTTTTCTCACTGGAGCTGCTGAACTGCTGGGTACTGAGGGTGAGAAGACTGCTGTGGGGCAAAGGCTCCTGCTCTCCTCAAAGCCTCTTCAAAACTCCCAAAAGAACAAAGAGGCAAAACTATGGGTCCTCTCCTGCCATATCACTGCGCCTTGAGGAGCCTGGGCCTCATGTGGGAATACCAAACAGCGAGCACACTACCTGTCCTGTGGAGCCGAGTTAGCTGAGGGGGGGGGGCAGTAATTCAAGTCTGCGCAGCCACGATCAACTGCCACTGGTCCACCTATAGTTCAGTTTGCCTGGAATGGTAGACTTTGGGCAGGTGAGATCTTGTGAGTCTCAGAAGATGAACAGTAAGAATGCAGAGGGATAATCATGTGGAAGGCACCAAGAGAAAAAGAGGATCTGTATGTGCAGCAGGGAGGGGGACTGCCTAGAAGACTGATGGTGCAAAGAGAGATCAAACCCAGCTCTCTGTGATACCAGATCAGGGGCTTTGTGCTTAGTAAGTAGGGGCGTCTATGAAGATCTCTAAACAGAAGCCACATGGATGGCTGAGTCCCTCAAGGTCTCAGAAGGAAGCGGTTGGGCATCCTTGAGTGCCTCAGCCTCGCAGAGTGACAACAGTGGGAGAGGACACAGAGAGGGGAAAGGGACCTGTGGCCATTCCAGCTGGACCCTCCCAGGGATGCAGACCTCTCCTGTCTCTCGGCCAGGCCTGACAGCAAAAAGGATCCTGGGAATGCTGCTGCCTCTCCCCAGAGCCCCCAGCTACTGAGGCTCCCTGAAAATGTGCCTGGAGCATGCTAACCCAGCTGCTAAGACGGAACACAGGCAAGGAGTGGTACACTTTGCTATGGGTCTGAAGATTAAGAGGGCCAAAGGATTTTTACAAGATCAAGAACAAAATTTTTACTCAACAAACAGTTATTACATTATTTTTTTTAATATGTACGGTTTTCTTGAAAAAGTATAAAGCTCCTGTCACTAAAGAATTTAAAAATTGGCTAGACAGATGGATGGTTGCCAGACTTGGGCAATTCTGACTTGAAAATAGTCTAAAAATACACGTTCCTAGCCAGGGAAGGAGATGATACAGAAAAATAATAATGACATGTCTTATGAAAACGCTGTACAGACTAGCGAGATGGCTCAGCATGTGAAGGCACTTTCTGTGCAAGCCTGGGGACCAGAGCTCAATCTAGGGCTCCACAAACCACAGAGAACTGCCCAGAAAGCTACGCCTTCAAATGTTCCCCACACGAATCTGATGGTCAGTTTGGGTTAGGGGCCACAAGACTCGATGAGTGTCGCTCTGAGGGGATGTTACCTGAAACAAACCAACTAAATATTTTGAAAAGATTCTTTTATAAATGATTGGTGTCTGGCTGCCCTTCCCCAAGTCCCCTCCACGTACAGACGAATCTGGATATAGAATGACTGCATCCAGACAGCGTTCTGGGCTGACAGCATGTCCTCCACTTGTGCTGCATAATCTGGCAGCCAGCAGCCGACTCCTGGGCAGTGCAAATGGGGATAGGGTGTATTTTATTTCAATTTAGAGCTGTTCTCATATTGGCCAGAGAGGTTTCTTCAGAACAGGACTTATGTAACTCAACTATGCACTCCAGGGGTCAGAATTCTGACCCTACTCCTACTCCTTTCCAGCCTGAAGACAGGATGATTAAGTCCAACAAAAACAGCAAGAAAAGAGAAATCTTATTTTCCCAGGGCTTTAAGTACAAGAAAGAAAGAGCCGAAACAACGACCTCACCACAAGGACATTTACCTTGCTCTCCCTGCAAAGACAATTAATTCAAAACCGGTCCTGAGCCGTCCAACATCCTACCAGCAAGGAGCCCTCATTCCGAAGGATGACCCAGAAGAGCCTTAGAGGACCAAGGCTGGGAYCTCAAGGCTAGGCTGCACTGGAATTCTGGGGTGGTGCTGAAGTAAAGACAGCTGAGACAAAGAAAAGTAATCTGAGTAAAGAAATAAAGGAAGTCAGCTAAGTGCTCGACTTTTCCAAGTCTCACAAAGTTTTCATCATGAAAATAGATCATCTCTACATTTCCAAATACAGCTGGACTCCTGCCCAGCTCCAGCCCAGAGGCCAAAATCAAAGGCGACCAAATTCCACATTACCATGAGTGACTGGTTACTTTGATCCCTGCCTCACACACACTGATACGTACACAGTCCACACCTACCAAGGTGGTCATCGGAGTTGAGAAACAATAGCTGCTTCGACCTTATGAAATACCACATGAGCCCAGACCCAGGTGGCAGAAGGGGTGGACATCAGGGCCCACATGTTCCACTCAAACAGCCCTCGACATCCCAGGAGAGCCAACAGCCTTCCAAGTGCATGAACAGACACGTGGAGAGCAGAGACAGGAGCCCTCTCAAGATCCTCAGGCCAAGTCATGGCTACTTCCCTCTCTAGAGACACAGCTGGCCTGCTGCAAGGACAGGCTCTCCGGGGAGAAGGACAGAAAGTGTGGACAGGAAAGAAAGTCCTAAGAAGACTACATAAGAAAAAGAGAATTGGAGGCAGACAACGGACAATAAACCATCCAAGACTACACGTTTTTTTTTTTTTTTTTTTTTTGAAGCTTACTGGAAGATGGGTTTTTTCCTACTTCTTACTCTATAAAAAGAAAAAAGAAAATGTTGCAACTTCCTTTGTCACGGCACATGCTTAGGAAAAAACCAGGCCTAACCCATTGCTTCACTTTCTCAACTGTATTAACGGCCCGACCTTCCTTCCCCAGCCCTGCCCTCTGCTCCACAGCTGAGATGGCCGGGGCTGGGCAGGGCACTGCTGGGCCTCCACCATGCATATATGCCTAGTAATGGCTGTGACATGGAGGACTCTGAGGCCCAAGGATGGAGGAAAACCCTCCACTGCTTCAACCCCAGCCCAGCTCTCCTTAGGGCTCTCACTCCATTCCGGCTCTTTGGAACAGTCAATTAACAGAAGCATTCTCTCCTTGGTCAAACAAAGGGGGCAGCCTGCAGTCCCAGCCCTTCCTAGAGGCCAGCTGCTGTCTATAGACAGCCCGTACCCTCCACACAGTGCGTCATGTGTGTGTCCACACAGTGCGTCATGTGTGTGTCCACACAGTGTCCTGGGCTGCACCATAAAGTGATCCCACCTCAAGCCGCCTGTCTTGGGGAGCCCAGCCATGTGGCTGTTTCCTTTCCTGGTCTCCTATCTAGCACCCGCTCCCTGACCTTTCCACTGATTCATCAATAAAACTATCAGACCAGAGGAGAGTCTAGATTGGAGGTAGACTGGAGTGCCCGTGCTTTTTCTCATTGATTTTTATACTCGCTCTATAAAACTGTAAACTCCAAAGACAAAAGCCATGAACCACCCTTATCATTACAGCGTTTTATACAAATAAGCACTCATGAATATTAAAACCACAACACTGGTTGCTAGGTCACCTGTGTTCTGAATTATAAAGGGACCAATGAAGAACTCTTCAGAGGCAGAACTGGGACCCACGAAAGAACCAGGTTTTCGTTAGCCACTCTCAGAGCCGGGCAAGGTAGTCCGTACTAGCTATCTCAGCACCCAGGATGTCAAAGCAGAAAGACCATAGCTTTGAGGGCACCTCAAGCCACACAGTGAAACCCTGTCTCAAGAAAGGAAAAGAGAGGGAAGAGGTTAGAGTTAGGTGTATCTGTCCCCTCTGCTGCTGGCCTTGGCCCTTCCTTCTGCCTGATATACCCTCTTCTACCACAGACATGTGAGAGTCACCCACGAGTCACCTCCTTCAGGAAGCTGTCCTAACCTGCCAACTAAAACTGAACACCAGGCTGGAGAGAGAGCTCAGCTGTTAAGAGCACTCACTGCTCTTCTGAAGGACCTGGCTCACAACCACCAGGAGCTCCCGTCCTGGAGGACCCAACCCCCTCTCTGTGGGCACCACATGTACATGGCGCACGGTCACAGAAACAGACAAAACGTCCATATATACAAAAATAAGTTTTTAAACATTAGCATGACTATAAACACCACACACAAAGAGACACACAGACAGAGAAACGCCGAGTCCTGGCATCTCAAAGTCCTTGCCTTTTTATTTTCTACTCTGTACCTACTAATATCTGACAAGCTGTATCATTTAATTAGTGTGCTCCATCTTTCCCTACAGAAATAAAAGCCCCCTGCAGATAAGACTGGCTTCTGTCTATTTTATAAGCTGATATGTCCCCAGAACCTAAAATAATGCTTAGCACTTGGTATTCAATAACTGATAATGAGTTAATTATTCTGAACATGCTTCCTCTTCTGTAAAAAGCTGACTTGCTTGGTGGTACCACTGCAAGGACTCACGAGGGCGTACACAGCACCAGCTGCGGTGTTTCCCCCGTCACACCTGCTCCGTAAGAACTTATTATTAATCCAGGAGCCCCCAGAGCAGCTGAGCTTCCCACAGAGGTCTGAATGACAGAAGGGTCATATGAATCAAAGCCAGCATGTGGCTCTGATGTAGCCAAGGGAAACTACAAAAGTAGTTCTTGGCGCTCCTAATTTCCTTACATCTTATGGAGGTGGGGGTAAGACACACACATGCCACAGCACACATATAGGGCCTGATGATCAAACTTAGGTCAGGCTTAGCAGGGTGCCCAGTGAGCCATCTCACCAAACCTAATTAATTCAGTTATTCTGGACCTTGGGGGGATGGGGAGAATGGATTATTCCAAGGCAACCACAGACACACACACACACACACACACACACACACACGAGATATATATATATATATATATATATATATATCTTGAATCCTCCACCTCCTCTCATCTCACAGAGGAGATGCAGACGAGGTGTAAACCCAATGGATGACAGGATGACAAAGGTCACTTTCCCATTCCAGGCTAATGCAGACATCTGGGCCCCCTGATGGCCAGTCAGCAGGGAAGACAGGAGGTGTCATGGGGGAAAGCAAACATTTACAAACACTGGGTGAGTGAATAAAAATACTACAGCCAAGAGGAGGATAAAATAACCCTGGCCTGCAGCAACAAGAAGTCTGGCTGAGACCAGCTCCCTGGGTAGCTCTCTCTACACTTCTTTCCCAGCAATGGTTTGTAGTAACAATGATGGAGAGGCACTCAATGCACAAGTGTTGCTAAATCAAGTCTGAGCCTTCCGGTTTACAGAGAAACCCAGGGAAATGCAAACATGGCCTAGGACTTGCTAAGGGACACAACGGTAAGGCTGGAAACCAGGTCTCTTGGGTTCTATGTCCTATGCAAGCTTCAGGACATGGGAGATAAGTGGCCCCATGAGATTGAAAGCTCTGACATCAGGCCTGGCAGTGTGACGCTCACCGCTGCTGTCTTGCGACACACAGGCACAAGGCCAGCGGACAGAAAACACTGGTTTGCGTCGATGTCCCTGCTGTGGGTCTAGAGCTAGCCAAGAACTGTAGGGAAGTTGGCACACTTCACGTGTATGACAGGAGGGTCTTCTTCACAGAGAAGACAGTGAAGGAACCCCCTACAGCAGCAAGAGGGGAGGGCTAAGCGTTAACTCTTGTAATTCTCGTGTTAAGAATAAGAATCCCACCAAGGGAAACACAAGGCAACTCCTTGAATCAGACGATCTGAGTCAATGGAGGAGTCACCCAGAAGATGACCCTGGAGTGGCTGCCAGGAGACCTCGGGGCTCACACTGTCCCATCCGAGTGCGACCACTAATCCAATCCTGATTTTTGTTTTTAATGAGAGCACCAAGTCACTATGCTGAGATAAGAGGATATGGTTGGTGAGAGGGGTCAGTAGATAGAAGTGTCCGCTGACAAACCCCGTGACTTGAGCTCAGCCCAAGGAACRGAGAAGGCGGAAGGAAAGACACCTCAGGCATGAATATGATACACTAAATCAATAAGTGCTTTATAAATTAAAAAAGGAAAAGATGATACCTTAAAAAATGTGGTTCTCAAGGAATTAACTACCTAATCTAGTACTGAACCAAACATTTTGTCCATGGAGAAATAAATGCACTTAAGATGGTTAGTAACAGGTAAGGGTCGCTTCCATATGACGGGAAGGGTTACATTTTTCTCTCCTTCCTTTTGTGGGGCAGAAGGAGCAGGAAAGAGTTCTAGGGAGGGAACCCAAAGCACTTTACATACATGTGAGCACATGTCTGCTACTGAGCGATGCCTCCGCTTCAGGGCTCACTTGGGTAAGAAAGACTTCATGAAAGAGCAGCCTTTGCAGRGTACAGAAAAGGCCAATACAGTCAGAAGGGGGGAGGGGCGGCGGGAGGACACAGAAGATACAGGGATGGGTGCAAAGGGATGGGAAGGGGGGACAAGTCAATATTCAAGCATGAGGGGCTGCTCGGACCGGCCCTGGGAAGCATCTGCCTAAGTGGTTGTAACAGGCAGGCAGAAGGACCCAGCGGCGAAGCTGTAAGATCACAGCGGGACTGCAGACAAACTGACCCCGTCCCAATGCTGACCGGCCTCAGCTTTGGCCTCGGTACTTTACAGTCCCCGTGCTCCTCGTCATTTCTCTCTATTGCTTCTTGTCTACTTCACCTCAACTCAATCTTGTTTCCTTTCAAAGAATCTGAGCCAAGGTGACCACGTCTGCGACATGACCAAGTGTGAGAGCCAGGTGTGGAATGCAGTCACTCCTTTCTAACAGCACAGAGGCAGGGAGAGAGCGGAGAGCGGGTGAGGCCACTGAGCTTCCTGGCCTGCTCTGCGGGACAGCACAGTGGTTGTGAGCCTAGTAGTCTGAGGAGAAGAGCAAGTGTTCCATCGGAAGTTAACAAAACATCACGGTACAATTCGCTCTCACTGTGCCCTAGATGCCAGTAGGAAAGGCATGAGATAGCCCCCTTACTAGCCTAGTCTCTTCAGGGCACGGGTGGTCCCCACCAGTCCACCTGCATTCCCAGAATGCTCTGAGTTCCCGCCACACGTGGCCCTGGCATGGCCCACAATCCAGGCTCGTTGCTTCCTCTCTTCCTCCCCAGCTCCTGCAAAGCCTGCTGCTCCTTAGGAGACTACTAGCTTTCTCCTGAGAATTAGAGGCTAAGGATGAAGGCTTCGATGGAAAAGAAAGAAAGCCTGCTATTCCRAGGACAGGGGCCCCTTCTGTCTCAGTTAAAAATAAAACTCTTACCAACTCTATACCCAGTTCCTCCCATCTACAGGTTAAGGGGTTGATGTAGAAGAAATGAAGCCCTGGGGGCAATAAACCAGAGAGGACAGGCAGTTAACTCCACTGAGGCAGAGGACTTCCCAAGTCCTACCTCTTGGCTCCTGACACCCATCCCACAGACCCTTGCCCCTCAAATACACCTTGATTCCAGGAAACAGACACCGAACATGGATCTGAGCCATGGCTTCTATCAACACCTGTCCCAGTACTGGGACTCTCGGATGGGAGAGAAGGAGATATCCCGCCCGTTGTCCCAAGCTAAGAGACATTCTACCCCATGGCTTCCAGAAGCCCCAGCACAAAGAGGACACGCCCAGACAACACCTCTGCCGCAGCAGTGAGAACGGAAAAGGCCTTCTGTCCTCGGTGTCCTTCGTAGGTGGCTGAGCTAGGAGGCCCTGGCCCACCTCAGCAAGGAGGTTCTCAGAAGGCCAGGGCCCAGTTACTCCTGGAAGTCAATATAATGAGGTCATACTTCAGGATGTGGTAACATGAGGCCACACACTGTGAGGTGGAGAGTGGAACTTAGGAATAGGGCAAGAGGACAAAGACGCTGCAAACTCAGTCCCAGGCCAGACAGGACAGGCAGTGGGGCAGACTCATGCCCACTGGCAAGAGCTAGAGTGGGCAAGCATAGCTGAGGAGCCTGCCTGCCTGCCTGCCTCTGTCTGCTTCTCCTGCCGGGGAAGGGCCAGGCAGCCCTTGGAGCCTGTGTCCGAGTGAATCGAGACACCTGGAGAAGCCACCTCTTACCTCGCCCTCAGGATGGAGATCTGCCCCAACTACCCACCAAGCTCGGGCTGGAAGGGGAAAGGGCACAAAGGAGGGCACAGGTGAAAATGAGATAAACAGTTCAGTGTGGGGCAAGAAGACCTGGGGCAGATACCAGGCCCGGGTATGAAGAGAGAAGTGCAGCGGGGCCAGCTTATTTTTAGCACTGCGACAGAGGTTGCGTATCAGTCCTGGCCCGAGGCGGGAGGCCAGGCTGTAAATGGCCAGTGTGGTCTGGAAGGCTCCTAATAACACGGATAGTCAAAATGCCATCAAAGGGACCAACTCTGTCACCTGCCCTGAAGCAGGGGAGGACAAGCAGCTCCAGGAGAAACAGCAGGGGTCAGCAGAGGCATGTGCCAGAGGAGTCCTCGGGTTCCCTCTCCTTCCCCGGGACAAGAGCTAGCTCACCTTTGCTTCAGTCAGTAAGGCCCACCTAGAAGCTAAACAAGAAAGGCACCAACAGCGGAGCTGCCTCCTGTCTGCCTCCCGTCTGCCGAGGCAGAAGCTTACACCTTGCTACCTGCAGCCACTTCTCTCCTCCCAGAGGAGTCCAAATTGGCAGTCAGGAGATGCCTGAAGCCACCCCTCAAGAATAAGATGCCCTTTCATGTGACCCTTCTGGAGGGCTCAAGTTCCCAGTGATATAAACATGTAGCTTTTCTGATCTCAAAGGGGAACATGCCATACAAACAGAGGTTGACCTTGAGCTAAGTCCCAAGCTCCACCACCCCCCAGCTGGCAGACGGAGGTGTTTACTGGACCACAGAATAAAGTCTCTAAGAATACGACAATGTCAGAGACGAAGTTCCACCTCATGATCCCTTTTCCTCTCTTCCTCCTCCTCCCAATGAACCAGGACAGCCTAGAACACAGGATCCCACAAACGTACTGAACCACAGAAAGGAGAAGGCAATCTCCTTCAGATGTGCCCTCTCCACTCGCTTAACGGCCAGCCCTCTCTGAAGGCCAGTGGACCAGCTCAGAGATCCTAACATCCTCATCGACTCTGGGAATCAGTCCCTATTTACAGGCTCAGAGCAACCCTTGCCCATTACAGAGACTATGGCTGAATTAAAGGGCACTTGTTTGAGTAAATGATGTCTAATGCCAAGACAAACACTGCCCAGCAGTAACATCATGGCTGCAATTCAGTCAAACTTACCCCTAAGTCAGGTGTCTCAGTGTAGGACACAGCCTAAACAGCTGGTCACAGCGGCCTTCAAATGTCCCAATGGCTTCAAAGGGCAAAGAGTCTGAGGAAGGAAAACAAGGGATCCCCATCTCCATCTTGTACCCCACTCTGCTAAGAATCTTCTAATTTCAAGGCAAGAGCTGGCATAGCCTGTCCTCTCTGCTGAGAGGCAAGCTGGAACACTTTCTAAGCTCTGTGAGAGAGATCAGTTGGTCAGTACAGACGATTAGCTTGCTGGACATATTACACTATCAGAGGGCATCTACATTGGCCTGGGTACTGCTAACCATTCAATACAGAGAGTCGGCAAGTACCTTTCCTGCCCTTGGCGTCTGGGCCCCTGCATCAAGTCTTCTACTACTGCACACTGCCAGGGCTTGCCTGGTGACAGCTAGAGCCCAACTCTCAGTCAAAGTCACATAATTAGTTAGCAGGGCATACAACCTAGACTATTTGATAGTTTACTGTTGGTTTTTGTTGCTGTTAATGTTTAGTTTTGATTTTTTTTTTTACTTTTTTATCTAGCACATAACCCCTAAAAAGAGGCCCATCTCTATTTCTATTTGAACTTATATATGAACTTATATACCTCAAAATATAAAATATTAGTGTTAAAGATCCTAAGGGTATCAGTCCTAGTGATTAGAAAAGGCTAGATACTGGTATGACAGTATCTAGCTGCTCTGGCATGACCCTTTCCCCTACCAGTGCCCCATTTACAAGGGGGGATATATGAAGAGCTCCTGTGAGAAGGCCAGGGAGCTGAGTGTGAGGCTGACTGACAGGTCTTCAGTACCTGCATCACTCCTTGCTGGCAACCAAACAGCCTAAGAAACCCACACCAAGAAGGTTCCACAGCGTACGGCTCCACTGCCCATAAGCAAGCAAGATGTTGGGACAAAAAGGGCCAGAGCCTTTCCGCCTGTAGCCCAGCCTCTTCCTCAATGGGACGGAGGAGGTGACAAGATGACCAAGGAGTGTCCACTATTACCCAACTATCAAGAGCTACTGCAGTCCCTACAAATAACTCTCCCCTGCCCACTCACCTCCAAGGCAGAGAACCACACAAAAGATGGTGGATGGGGGGGGGGGAGGGTCCACTGAGACCTCAACATGCCCCTTGGGAGAGTGTGACACAGAGAGGAGGCAGGACAGTGAGGACTGCTGTGCCACAAAAACGACCAGGGAGAGTAACGGTTCCAAGCCAAGCAGGCCTGCTCTGGCACCTCAAAACTACTCGCTCCGAGGTGCTGAGACCTGCCCACCTTGGACGCCACGCCCTCTGGCACAGGCCCCTCACATCCCTGGTTCCCGGAGAGAACAGGAGCGTGACTCAACCTCCAGCCCAGGGTTTGGTTCCTGTTCTTACTCTCACTCCTGCTCCACTGATTACATCCCCCAGTTCCTGTCTCTCCAACCATGGACACCCATGCCTTGGTCCTCCCCCGGAAAAGAGCACTTCGTTTCCTAGACTCCACCAGTACCACCAATATGTGGCCCTGAGGCCCTATGATGGTTTTTCTCCTTACTCTCTCACTTTTAGACACCCAACCATAACTTTAACTACAGAGTTTTCAGATTCCGTGAAAGTCCAAAATTCACAAATGAAAAAGGACCGATAGAACATTAACTAACCTACTTCTAATCCTGCATCAGGAGAGACCCAGAGACCTTCTTCAGCAGAGAGGCTAAGACCACGCCAGGGTGACACGTCTGCAGTCATATTCCAAGACAGAAAGTCTCTGAAGGCCTTTCTGTCTAAGTCTACAAACCCCAACTTCAATGATGTCTACCCAACTCCCCGAAACAAAACAAAACACTTCAAAGCTGACTTGACCCCAAGACAAGTAAGTTCAGTCCTGAGCTTCTAGCCCCACTGCTCCTGACCTACTTGGTCCCCTGTCTTCCTTCAGCTCTAGCCACAGCCAGCTTCGAGACTTCTGGCAGACCCATTCATTCCTCAGAGGGCCAACGAGTTCCCACTGCCACCAGCCAAGGCCTGTCTTGGCATCAGCAATCTTTCCTCACAGATGTCCGTCTTTCAGAATACCTCTATTCCTGCTCACACAACTCAGCCCCCAGGCCAGCAACGTCCAGGAGTCTTTCCTGCGGGGCTCGACTATCTTCTGAGTGTTCAAACTGTGGCTGTCAACTGCATTTTCCATTTGGTTTTATGCCTGCATGCTGGCTACTTTAATACAAACAGCTGGCCGGGCGTGGTGGCGCACGCCTGTAATCCCAGCACTTGGGAGGCAGAGGCAGGCGGATTTCTGAGTTCGAGGCCAGCCTGGTCTACAGAGTGAGTTCCAGGACAGCCAGGGCTACACAGAGAAACCCTGTCTTGAGAAAAACCAAAAAAAAAAAAAAAAAAAAAAAAAACCAGCTATGCCTACCATATTTGACAATCCTGCCCTAGACTACATTTACTGATCTAGCTTTTTCCAAATAGATTTCTTGACCCCAAACATTTTATAGGGCATTAATGCTTCTACTCTCTAGCCTAATAAACATATGGCCAATGCTCCGCAAACTCTCAACTCCCTGGAACCAAACTGGATGGCATGATCACGAGACTCTCCTCACCTCGGGTTTCCATCCAGCAAATGTCAAACTGCGACGGCCCCCTCCCTGCCAGCCACACTATCGGGTCATCTCTCCAGTGAGGACACAGAATGAGGACATTTACTGGATGGGGTGGGGTGGGGGCACAGGCAGTGAGAGAGTGCTGGCATTGCCCTTCAACAATGTCCAGGACAGCAGTGACAGGTTCTAATCTCTCCATCATGTCACCAAAAGCAGCTACGTCACTGTGGCACTTAAAGGACCTAGAGAGAGACACAGGAGAAAGGAAAGAAACCACGGGGCCTTGCTTCCCCTGGTCCACGCAATGGAAAGATAAACAGAGATAAGTTATGACAACATCCCGCATTTTGTAAAGCAATAACACGCTTCACCTACTCAGCACTGAACGGCAGAGTAGGACAATAATACAAGCTTTAATTAAATTTGCTCAGCTAATATCTAAGTGTCACCATGGCACAGTGAGGCAGCATGCAGCCATGCAACCCGTGGGGAAGACAGACAGCTCACACACAGATGGATGGAGACTCGGTGTCCCTACCAAAGAAAGTACAGAATCCCCAAAGAGTAATAAATAGGAAGTCTGTCACAAAGCCCCTAATGGGGGGTGGAGGGCTTGTTATACATCCAAAACTCAAGGACCTGCTGGCTTTGAAGCTGCCTCTTCAGCTCTAGGAAATGCAGCTGAGAGGTGGTATACACCCCCCACCGTCCTCCGGCCAACAAACGGGGTCAATGGGCCAGAGCAGCTCTTCAGACTCGAGGCACTCTGAAACAGCAACTGGATACTTGCTTGTCAATACCACTGTAACTACAAGTAGAGAAGAGCCTGAGACTAGGAAACAGAAGAACTGGGTTCAGTTCCCGCCTCGGTCAAGTGAACGGCATGAATGACCACTTGCCTTGGGCAAGTTGTGCCTTCCTTCTGGGCTTCAGTTTTCTCCTCAACTAAATGAATGTGTTGGATGGTGATGATCTCTCAACCAGCTTCTAACTGACTGAAGTGTGTGCATGACTCAGAGGCTAGCAAGCAGAGACGAGAAAGCTAGGTGACAGCATCCACCAGAAGCATCTAAACATAAGCATTCCCAAGAGGATAAAGGAAAGTAGCAGGACCAGCTAGTTCCTTCATTTATCCTTATTTTATGTGTATGGGTGGTGTGTGTGTGTGTGTGTGTGTGTGTGTGTGTGTGTGTATGTGTTTGTGCGCGCGTACTGTGAGCACAGAGGACAGAATGGGTGTCAGAGTCTCTGGAACTTGAATCACTTGGTAGGTATTACCCACCTGAGTCCTCTGCAAAAGCAACAAATGCTCCTCACCACTGAGCCATCCTTGGATTGGTTTCTTTAAAGCTCTGGTTTCACTTAATAGAACAAAGAGCAGAGCCTATGGCCAGCCTTCATTCCCCATCATTCCTCGGGGCTATAAGGCAGCCTTCTGAAATCTCACAGTGCCACGCAGGGCACTATGTCCCTAGGCATGGATGAGGTTGGGTTCTCTATGGAGCGCAGGTCTCTTCTTAGCATCCGAAGGCATCATCAGCCCAGCTTGCTCCACTGCACCCTCTCCCCATGCTGCCCACAAAAAGACTCCTTGTGTTGAAATCACTTCACTACTCAGCACCTAAAGTTTTTAAAGTATAAGAGGGAGGAATCTCGGTGGTGGTGGTGCGTGTCACTGAAACAGGATTTCTTTAAACCAGATTATGTCTTAGCCAATGTTTGGGTATGCAAATGCTGTTGACACGGCTGCCACTCTCCAAACACCCTGGCTCCCCTCTCCTCCTCTACTACTAAATCTCGACACAAAGATGAACAAGAAATCTGCAATTTGCCAGCTGAGTCAGCCCCGAAGATCTAGGAGCAGGCTGCTCGTCAAAACAGACTGACTTCACCCACTCCTGACGGGAGAGGGGGAAGCCTGAAGACTGTTTCATACACTGCTAGGTTCCTTCCTTTCAAAGCTAGTCAAAGGAGGAAAGAACACAAAGGTCTGTTAACCTTACCAGCAATCTGAACTGACAGCCAAGAGYGCTTCAGAGTGTATATTCAAGGGGTGAAGCGGTTTTTTGTTGTTGTTGTTGTTGTTGTGAAGTCGTTATACTGTGTTCCAACTATGCAAAGAGAATGAACAGCTAGTGTCCCCAGTCTGCTGATGGGTAAAGGCAGATGGCATGGCAGAGGAGAGAGAAATCTTTCCGGGAAAGAACATCTGTCACTTCCTCAATAATACAGTTAACTGTGGTCAAACTGTTCCCTTGCCTCCGGTCCCCCAGGTCAGAGCCACAGTTCAACCCAATCAACTCCCTTCCTCGCTTAGCTAAGCACAGCGCACAGCACAGCGAGAGAGGGAAGTGGAGAGTACAAACACTTCAGTATTCCAGTACTCTAAGAGTCCCTCCCCAGCATTCACCAAGCAACAACCCCAAGAGCTTATAGTTTGTTTGGGGGTGTTTTGTTTTTTTTAATGTGATGTTGAGGATGAAAACAGCAAAAACATCATAAAAACTGAACTTATTTCCCCCTACAAAGTACCAGGTTTTAGTCCTGTGGGTCGTGTATGACAACGATCTCACCCATAACTCAATCTATCTGTACTCTTCTAATTGCTGAAACAAAGCAAGTTGTGTGGGCTGAAGGGGAAGAGAAAAATATAACACAGGAAGTAGTTTGTTCCTCCAATCATTGAGACACCCCAGGAGAAAGAAACCTGACAAGTGACCTTTAGAGATATGGTGTAACCTGAAACCCTAGAGAGAAGAAAACTTTGCAGTGACCCTAGATGACACACTCCCGTGCTTCAGCTGGACCTTTAGAAATCCCAATTCTCCTCCGCTACCACCGACAGAAGCAGGTAGACCTACAGAGATTAAGAGTGGGTTTCCCAAATGCAGGAATAGTATTTCCTGCCTCTGAGTCTCCAGCTACCAGGGACCAGTTTGCCAGCACCGGGCCAAGCCTGGCTTACAGACAAGGTTTCCTACGGTGGAGGGAGCAATGGAAACAACGCGGCGCAGCGCAGGGCAGGCGCTGGCGGTTCCAGACAATCGCGGGACACGGAGGCGGGGTCCCCTGTCTCCAGCGCCGCGCCGACGCGCCCCACGGCTGCGCGCCGACCTCGCGAGGCCGAGGAGAGCGAAGTCACATTCCGGCTCCCAAATAAGGAGTAGGGTTAAGGAAACCTCAGAGAGCGAACTTCTCCAAACCGACCGACCAACCAGCTCAATGAGTGAAGGGCCTTTTGTGCCCACAGAAAGGAAGGAGGGAGGGAGGACGAAGCCACYGTGTCCTCGGCGCCGGGTGAAGCGAACAGAGGCCGTCCCGGACCCAAGCGTGGCCTCCCGGCTGGATCCCACTCACACCCCAACATGGCAGTCCCCGTGAGTCCTCTCCGGTGCCGGCCACTCGCGGGGTGACCGGAAGCTGCACCGGATCCCAGCGCGATCCCGGGCGGCCCAGACTTACCTTTAGCGCGAATTTTTGCTGGGTTCTCTTGTCGAAGATCCGCAGCACCTTCCCGTTGATGCCCAGGCCAAGCACTTGGCTGGTGACCTTGTAGTCGTCGGTGATGGCGTTCTTTCGGATCTGCAGGCCCGACTTGACGTGGAACTGGGGGAACGGCGGCGGCGGCGGCTGGGCCGGGGCGGGCGGTGGCGGGCTGGGGAACGGCGCCGGCGGAGTCTGGCCCGGAGAGCCTGACAGCATGGTGCCCGGCGACTCGCGCGCAGAGGCAGGGGCCGCGGCCGCCCCCTCCTCCGGCTCGGGCCCGGGTCCCCGCCACGCCCCGCCCGGCGGCGAAGTTTGCTCCGGGCTGGAGCCGGCTGCCCCGCCCCGGCCCGGCTCCAGGCTCGGCGGGTCGCGGGGCCCCGTGGGTCCCGCTGTGCGCCGCGGGCGCCCACCAGCCCTGCTCCCTCCCTCCCCGGAGACGTGCGCTCCGGGGAACGCGGGACGGCGGGGCCCGGCCGGAGGAATCGCCGCGCCGAGAAGTACCAGCCCGGGGGCGGCGGCCGCGTCACAGGCTGCTCCGCGTCCTGGGCTAGTCCTTAAAGGGGAGGACCGAGGGTGGGGCTTGGGGGGAGGCGTGGGCA
>BDUI01001162.1:67612-94517 GCA_002335545.1 Apodemus speciosus
TTTTCATCTTAGCCATTCTGACAGGTGTGAGGTGGAATCTCAGGGTTGTTTTGATTTGCATTTCCCTGATAACTAAGGATGCTGAACATTTCTTTAGGTGCTTTAGAGCCATTCGAGTTTCCTCAGTTGAAAATTCCCTGTTAAGCTCTGTACACCATTTTTAATAGGGTCATTTGATTCTCTGGAGACAAACTTCTTGAGTTCTTTGTATACATTGGATATTGGCCCTCTATTGGATCTAGGGTTAGTAAAGATCTTTTCCCAATTTGTTTGTTGGCGTTTTGTCCTATTGATCGTGTCCTTTACTTTACAGAAGCTTTGCAGTTTTATGAGGTCCCATTTGTCAATTATTGTTCTCAGAGCATAAGCCATTGGTGTTCTGTACAGGAACTTTTCCCCTATGCCCATGTGTTCAAGATTCATCCCCACTTTCTCCTCTATAAGCTTCAGTGTGTCTGGTTTCATACAAGAATATTTCTAATGGTCCAGAGTGGAACCAAGCATTTGGAAACTGAAAAGTGTAAGTCTAATACACTAACTCCCTTATTGTTTCTTCAGTGGTAAAGACACCAGGCTGTTTCCTTCCACCAGTGTAGACTGAATATGTCTGGTACCAGGGACAAGTGATGTGCAGGGTGGAGTCCAAAGAACTTCAGGAAAGCTGGTTACATTTAGAGTATACCTAATCGGAAAAGAATGCAGTGGCTTCCCATGCTGACTGTCTTAGGAGTTCCATAGTCCTCCACTGCTAACTGTTCAGCTTAAAGTAGTTTCAGTTACAGAAGAGAACCCTAGAGAGGGTTCTCACTCTCTACGTGGCTGCCAGGTATGATCCTGTACACTCTTAACCCTAGCACTCTGGAGCCAGAGGCAGGTAGATTAAGATTTTTTTATATACCACTCCTGAGTGTATACCCAAAAAATGTGTTACTATACCACAGGGACACTTGCTCAACTTTGTTCATAGCAGCATTATTCATGGTAGCCGGAAACTGGAAACAACTTAAATGTTCCTCAGCTTAAGAATGGATAAAGAAAATGTGGTGCATTTACACAATGGAATACTATTCAGCTGTTAAAAACAAACACATCATGAATTTTGCAGGCAAATGAATGGAACTTGATAATATCATCCTGAGTGAAGTAACTCAGACCCAAAAGGACATCTACTTATAATTGGATATTAGTCATAAAATAAAGGATACTCATGCTACACGCCACAGACCCAAAGGAACTAAATGAGAAGGAAGTCACAAGGGAGGATGCTTGAATCTCATTTAGAAGGGAGAATAAAATAGTCATGGGAGGCAGATGAAAGGAGAGAACTGGGTGGGAGAGGGGATGGGGAGGGGAATGGGGGATTTTCAGGATCAGGTGTGGGGAGAGACAGGGGAGATGGCCAGCTGGCCATGAGATTGAATGGAACTATGCAGCTGGCAGGGGTAGAGGGGTGGGAGGATCTTGAGGGCATTCCAGAGATCTGGGATGGGGGAGGCTCTCAAAATCAACAGGGTTAACCTTAGCTGAGACTCACAGCATTGTAGAGAAGGAACCAGAAGAGGCCACCTTCTGTAACCAGGCAGGAACCCCAGGTAAGCAATAGGGACACCAAACCAATAATACTTTCAACCCAAAATTTACCCTGCTGACAAGAAATGCAGGGCTGAGGTATGGAGAAGAGACTGAGAGRGTGGCCAAGCAATAACCGACCCAACTAGAGACCCATCCTATGGGCAAACACCAATCCCTGACACTAGTAATGATACTCTGTTATGCTTGTAGCCAGGAGCCTAGCATGGCTGTCCTCTAAGAGGCTCCACCTAGCAGCTGACTCAGACAGATGTGTAGAGCTACAGCCAAACATTGGATGGAGCTCTCTGGACTCTTATGGAAGAGTTGGGAAAAGGATTGAAGGCCCAGAAGGGGATAGGAACGCCACAGGAAGACCAACAGAGTCAACTAACCTGGACCCTTGAAGACTGTCAGAGACTAAACCACCAACCAAAGAACATACATGGGCTGGACCTAGACCTCCTTGCACATATGTAGCAGTTGCGCAGCTTGGCCTTCATGTGGGTCCCAAACAACTGAAGCAGAGGCTGTCCCTAGAGCTGTTGCCTGTTTATGGAATTTGTTCCCCTAACTTAGCTACCTTGTCTGGTGTCAGTGGGAGAGGAAGTGCCTAGCCCTGCAGAGACTTGTTGTGCCAGAGTGGGGTGGATACTCAGGGGCAGCTCAACTCTCTCAGAGGAGAAGGGGAGGGGAAAAGGATGAGGGACTGTGGGAGGAGGGGATAGGAGAGGAGACAGAGCAGAAGGTAAAATGATTTTTTTTTTTTAAAAAAAACAAAGGCCAGTGCTGGCTTTTTAAACAAAGAAGAAAAAAATAAACCCGACTTCTTTGGCCCCCAAATATAAGTCCTAGAACTTCACCTAACTTTCCTATAATGGAAAATTCACACATATTTGTTAGTTTTTTTTTTTTTTTTTACAGAAGGAAACAAAGCTTTTGTATAAAACACACAATGGCAATGAAATGAAATGCGAGAAAAGCTTATATTGGCAGAAGCTGTGTGATGGAGAAACAGGCATTCGTGGCCCTTCTCTGCTTCTGTGGAAGTTTGAAGAGCCTCTTAAGAAAATGCTTTTTAAATAACAAATAGCCTGAAGAGATGAGCTTTGGATTTAGGTTAGATCCTGAAGTTGGGGGTGAATGAACTAAATTTTCCCAAGACTTCTCTCACTCTTGTATAAGATGTGGGAAGTAGTGGCTCTGGTTATTAAGTGAGGCCATATATATACATATATACATATATATATATACATATATATATATATATGACTTTGTAGAGTGTCTGAGCTATAATAAAATTTCAATAAGTAGCTGCTATCATTCCATGAAAAGACAAGTAGAGCATGTGATATGCAGTAGGTATTTGGATCCTCATTATGCTCATTAGCCTCATTGAGAGGGGGGCTCTTCCAGTCTAGCCAGAAGGAACAGTCAAACTGAGCTGATCTCCTGATAGGGTCCCTGTGACATTTGCACTGAGTAAATGTTTTCTTATGGAGAAGTGGGGTAGCAGCAATTGTCTCCAGTCCTACTTATTCAGAAACCTCCATCCAAGAGCAGAGTCCTCTAAGCACTCCGCAGCTGAACTGGCAAAGCTTTTCTTGCCAAGAGATGCTGTGAGCAGGATACTGCTGTGTTCACCCTGGTTTTTGCTTTCAGGGACAATGCACAGCTATGTTCAGGTCTGCTAGGACAGCAGTTCTCATATGTACCAGAGCATGTAGATTTCTCACAGAAAGACAGGATCTCTTAAACTTCAGAAATTCCACTTCAGAATGTGAGCCGAATGGTTTTGGGGTATGAGAACGTGCTTTACTCTCTAGCTTATGATGACCTGTAACTCACTATATTACACAGGTTGGCCTTGAACTTTCAGCAATCCTCATGCCTCTGCCTCCCAAATGCTGAGATACCAATACTGGGAAGAGCTGAGGTTTTGTATATTATAAAACATAAGAAACCACCATGTCTAGCAGAGAATGGTTCTTAGATTAGTCAAAATAAGACAAAGTCTGTGTTTTTGCTTAATTTCTTGCCAACACTTCCACTTTTTATTTTAATTTCATTTATTCATTCATCCCTGAGCTGAGGCCAAATCAGGCCCATGTGCATTCTAGATAAGAGCTATACTGCCTGGCTACTTCACAGCTCGGTATTTCTTGATCTCAGAAGACAGAGGCATTTGGCAGATACTTAGCCTTTATGCTATGAGTAGTAATACTAACCCTGCTGACAAGTATAAGCAGGGCTCCCTGTACCTCTGTCACTCTCAAAAATGTCTTGTAGACAGTTATTTCAGATGTACACAGGAATTCCTCAAGTGTTGGCTATTGCTTTCTCCATTGGTAGAGAAGGAAATGGAATCATGGGGAGGTGAATGACTTTCTCAAATATTAGAGTTGGCATTTGGGGAGAGGTTGGAACCAAAGCCAGATGGTATATGGCTGAAACCTTTGTTCTCAACTGGTAACATCTGCAGCAGTCAGTGTGCAGTGAGGGAGGAACATTCACTATAGTCCCAGTTGGGAAGGAAAACCATGAGACATGGGTGAGCTTCAGGAAAGAAAAAATGAGTCAGAGTGGAACAAACTAAATTACATCTTTTTAAATGAATATTATTTAGGGTTGTGCAAGAAGAGAGGAAAAATGAGAAAGAGGGTAGGAGAAGACAGGAATGGGGAGACGAGAAGAGTGGAGGAGATTGGATTTAGAATCTTAGATTGGATGAGTAGAAGAATAGATGGATTTCAGTGTGACTGGTATCAAGAGATTTGCAGTTCCTTTGGTTGAGTGGAGTGTTTACAGGTAATTTCAAATAGTGAAATTACCTATCAAAACCTGTATTTTAAGTTTACTTCACATACTTACATATAGTTTAGTTCTTACCAGCACATGTTCAAATTAATCTAACCGCCCCCAGCCCAGAACTGGTGAACGTCTTGCAAGCATCTAACACACCTGAAGACCTGAGTGTATGTTTGTGCCCCTTGACAAAGCATCTGACTTTGTCCTCGTTGTCAGAGTAAAGATAAGCTTCTCCCCACTCTTGTGCTCAAGGAGCTGCTCCTGCTGCTATACTCAATAACTGTAGCTTGTGATGTGATGCACTTGAGAAGCATGCCATCTGAGTCACACCTCTATTCTCTTAGGCTCTGGGAAAATCCGTTAAGTTCTTAATACGTAGGGAATTTGGATTTGCTCTATAGCTTCAGGGTCAATCAACTTCTTGTCCAAAGGGAAAGCAAATAAATATTTCAGGCTGCCGGGCTCTGTTTTATTGACTCTTGCTGCTGTAGATTAGAAGCAGCCAGAGAAAACAAACAAAGCAATGGTTGTGCTACATTCCAACAATACTTTAATTTCTCCTTAAGTTCCTGGGGCTTTGAGCATCTGTGAAGATCTGAGGGATGCAAGCTACCATTATAATGCTTCATGATATTTGCTTATCAAATAACTTGAGAGAAGTGTCAAGATATTTCCTCCTCCCTGTGTAAAAAAAATCAGAAATCCAAGTTCCTGGTGGTGGCATTGGGAGTTGACGAATCCTTTTGTTTTGTTTTTTAGCATACTCTACAAGCAGTCTTAGGGCAGAAAGTCCTGGCTCACTGATGCATTATACTCGCCCTTTCCAGCATGCTAGTGTCTGGGAGCCATGTCATTAGGACAATGTCAGAAAGCAGTGGGTTGTGTGCACATTGGTAGCCTGGTTCTCTTGTCCCAAACCTGTAGGGCTGTACTTTTGCCTTATTTTAACCACCATGAAAGGAAATATTCTCTTCAACTTCACTCCCAATACTACTGTGTTATAAATCTGTGGGTATGACAGTTTACATGTGAAATGTCTCTCAGATTCCCAGGCTAGGCCACTTGGTCTCTGGTTCCTGGTGTTGTTTTTGGAAACTATGGGCTATTTGAGAGGAGAGGCCCAGAGGAGGAGGAAGTTAGTAGCTGTCAGGGTGGACCTTAAGATTTATAGCCTGGTTCCTGCTTTGTATCCCATCTTCATTCCCTGGTTGTGCAAGTAACCTTACAGCTCTGCCATCATGATGGACTGTAGCCTTAACCCATAAATACATATCCTTCCTCCTTTGAATTGTATTTATGAGGTCACAGTGATGGGGAAAGTAACTGACACACAAGGATGATCCAAAGCCTCTGGGAACTAGGTCAACTAGTTCCCACTAGGGGCTTTGAGCATGCCTTTGAGCCAAGGGATTAATGTAAGTTCTTATAAAAGTGTAGCAACAATCATGAGGTGTAAACTGCCAAGCAGTATGATATTTAAGAACACAGTGTGTATATTATTTCTTCATTTCAGCTTTCCTCCAGGCTCACATAGCCCATTTTCTCAGGACAGCATTTCCATGGTGCCTTGAAGCTATATATAGGAGACCTACCTGTTTTCTATTTCAGTGAGCATACCCTGATTTTCAGTGATACCCATACTTCTCAAAGGAAAAAATGGAGCTGTCCTTTGCCTACTGAGTTTTGTGGTTTAAATACAAATGTGCCCCATAATTTCATGTATTCGAATCCTCGATCCCCAGTTTGTGGCATTATTTAGGGGTATATGTGGTGTAGCCTTGCTTGAGGAAGTATACCACTGGAAGAGAGTTTCGAGATTAAAGAAAAGCCTGCCTTCATTTCTCTCTGCTTCCTGCTTGTCACTGAAGATGTGCTCTCTGCTTCTGGCTCTGGCTGCCAAGCCTGTCATGTGCTGCCATGACTCCCACACCATGATGGACACTGTAGAATTGTAAGTCACAATAATTCCAAAAAAGTAACTGATAGATAAAGTCATTTTAGGCATCCACACCCCTATCCCCAAGAAGCATGGGACCTTCATATAAAGAAGACCTTTTGGTGATCACCTTTGTGGTTCTAGAATTGGAAACTGTTAAACATTCTACAACTGAGCTAAGCCCCAAGTTTGGTTTCTTGGTTACTGCTCAAGCGTTGGTATTACCCACAATCCTCACCCCACAGAGTTGGAAAAAAAGTGTATGTTGTATATAATTAGAGCAAATTTTGGTCAAAGCCAAAGTATTAATGCTTACCTTTACCCTTTTTCTTGTGGATAAAAGAAGGTAGGTAATTAAGAAAACTATCTTTTTTCCTTTGTGTATCTTATGACATATGAAACCATCTACTATAATAACCTTTAAATAAGAACATGGGTATACTTGATTTGCATTGCAAACCTTGTATTTCAGGAACAATTTTGTTTTATTCAAATCATGGCCTCCAAGGAAGAAGCATCCCAAATTAAGGCCATTTCAGCATGAGGATTAGAATGGACCATCTCATTTTCATACTTAGCTGTCAAGTGTAAAGAAAAACACTGTCTTAGAAACTATTCCTGTTCTGGTTTGTTTATGGTATCACAATGTCTACTGGCTATAAACCTTGAAATCATGAAATTACTCACAGCCTGCAATTGAAACTTTATTTCACATCTATTGTTAAATTACACAAAATCAGTGAACAGTTTGTAAAGCTATACCACTGAACAGATGTTTACAGTTTGAAATCGTGGGATTTACATGATGATGACAAAAATGTATATTTATAACATTCTCTATATACAGTAATCAGTAGAGACAGAGAAAATGCACTTAATCTCTGCAAACCATGCACACCACAGCAATAACACTTTTTTTTCTGTAATGAGCTTTTCCATTGGCTCAGACTTCGTCCTGCTTTCCAACACTGTCAGTTTTAGAAACAATCATTTTCAATTAAAACTAAAATTACTCAAATACCATAGTGATCTACAGAATATTTCAAGAACACAATGTACACCAAATAAGTTCATTCTAAAATACTTTGACTTCAAGATGTGCTTTTAAAAATTCCTTCCAGTTTTTTTTTGTTTTTGTTTTTTCCTTGTTTTTTTTGTTGTTTTTTTGTTTTTTATAGGTATCATCATTCTCAACACTGCAATACCACAAAACAAAAGCTGTAAATATTATCACAGAGCTCAGAGTCAAGAAAATCCCTTTAGAGCCAGATACTCAACTTCTTGTCCAACTTGTGGCCATATTATTACAGATGAAACCAGGTCATGCACTTGGGCAGACTATGACAGATGTGACTTTATGATCATACTTCTAAGCATGTCCCTCTTGAAGACATGAATACCACTTCTAGTCACCTTGTTTGATGGAAAGCCAAGGGATTAATGCAAGTTCTTATAGAAGTGTAGCAACAACTGTGAGGTGTAAACTGCCAAACACTATGATATTTAACAACACAGTGTGTATATAATTCTTCCTTTGTTCAATTTGTAATTGAAACCCTCCAAATACTATTCACAGATGTATACTGTCACACTCTTCTCTTCAACTTGTATGTCCCTGACACTTAGCTTTGCTGCAGAACATTCTTCATTTTTGATCGTTTGCAAACAAAAACCTGGTAGAAGTATTAACCTCAATTATCAAGAGGCAGCTTTTGGTGTTATTGAGTAACTCTGGCTATCTTAATGATTAGTCTGCAGTTGTCTTTGAGAAAATTTTTTGCTCTTATTTTTGTGTACAAATCTGTCAATACAAGAAAAGAACCATGGGCTAGGAATAGCCAGCCAAACTGGAAACATTACAATAAACAAGATAACAGTTCACATTCAGGTTCAGTTCAATCTAATGAAGAAGAATAACTTCAGCAATATTAAGAGACAAATTATCCTGTTTGAAAGTTCTTCTTAAGGACCTTACTACACAGACATTGATAAGACAATTCTATAGAAAGTCCTGACTTTAGTCCAGGATTAAATACCACAAGAGATTTAGCAACACACTGTTTAGATGATGAAGAAAAATTCTATACATGGATTCATTTGGAATGAGCACAACTCGGACAAGCCTTAAAGTGAATGAGAAGCAGCGCCAAAAAGATCAAACTTGTTGAAATTACAGTGCCCAGAAACCATCTGGAAACTGGATCTTTCCATTGGTATTCCATTTGGAAAAAAATGCTTTGTTAATATGAGATATACCCTGTTTCAAACCTTTTAATCAGCAGAAGGTAGAAAAATTCTCAATTTTAAACATCTGTTAAATTGCAAGACAGGAATCCCGATCTATTTGAAAAGCCATTATTTTTACATAAGCCCACCTACATTCAAGTGAGAAATTGTTTATTTTTTACAATTTGGCAAAATTTATCATCAGTTGTTTTTCTGTTTAAATAGGCTCCTTGTTAAAACAAGGAAATGAACAGTTTTGAGTGTCTTTTAGTTCTGTTCATGTTTTTACTTATGCTTCCCTGCAGGGAAGGGGGTGCTTTCAGGATTGGGTTTTAACAGAGCATCCGGAATCACTTAAAGTCTGTTTCTTAGCCATAAGTTTAAATGGCCACATTTCATGTTTTCTTTGTGTCTCCCATACCTAATTTAAGAACTTCTTAAAATATCTAAACTGCAATTTCTGGTGAGTCTGGTTTGGCTCTTGGATTTCAGAAGTAGTTCATCCCAGAACAGACAATTTAATTACACACTGAGATTTGTTTTACCCACACACAGTTTAACACTGAATCAAAAGGCAACTGTAAAGGCAACGTCTACACTTTTTTTTTTAACTTCCAAAAATGAAGGAAGCAGGATGTGTTTGGACATTTTCATCTTGTAAGATACACGCCATCTTTTTGGTGATGCTTTGGGAGGCAGTGTGTACAAGCCTTTGAGAGCCAGTTAGCGCCATGTCTCTACGCTCCCTATGTAGTCATTGGTGCCATTGCTGGTGCTGCTATCACTCTGCTCCTGGCCTGAGCCCTGCTTCTGACTTCCCTGGTTCTCCCTCTGGGTCAAATTGGGATTTGAACTCTGAGTCAGATTCTGACTCAGATTCTGAGTCAGGTTTTGATTTGGGTTGGGATTTGGATTCTGACTCAGATTCTGACCTGGACTCTGACTCTGACCCTGACCCTGACCCTGACCCTGACCCTGACTCTGGCTCTGACTCTGGAAATGGGTCTGAAGGAACCTTCCCTTCAGAAATTTGCGTTGCTCCTGACGCTTCCGCCTGGCATCCTGATGCTCTTTCTGCCTCATGAACTGATACCTTTGCAGAAAGAGGTCTTTAGCATAGCTGTACAACTCCATATCCAGAAAATTCAGTCCCTCAATACGCTTTTGGATTTCCTCATTGATCTCAACACTAGAGGCCCTAGTGGTATTATACTGGGTAAATGGCGAAATAAAGTTCATGTTGAAGGTCTTCTCAAACAGGTACTGGGTCTTGCGCTGAAACTCAGTGAGGCCAAAGAATGCCATGTGCTTCAGGTTGGATTTAGCACTTTCCAGAAGGACTTTGTTTCTTTGCTTTTCAGGCATGACAGAGAGGTTGTAGCAGCCCACTAGAGTCAGGTCAGATAGCATGCGAACTTGACGATTGTTGGCCAGATTATAGGGACAGTCCATGAACTCTTTGAGGGGGCATCCAGACCAGTCATCACCGGTATAGCAGCTGGGCAGTTCTTCAGAGGTTGGGGGCCTTCCATCACAGACATGCAGGGATGCTTTCCATGTTGCTCCTCTCTGGACGTGCCTCCATTCACTCAAGTACCGCGACACTGGGTCTCTGAGGATGGTGATATAATGGAAGTTCCTACGGACAAAGCATAAAGGACAGTAGTCAGAAGTGTGCCTGACATAAGTGCAGTCAGGAAGGTGTGTGGCATAGGTGATGTTCATGGTCACTAAGGAAAACAACAGAGGCATGACAGGGATCTGGTGGTGGCAATTCCGTCCTATGAATTATGTTGTGGTCTGACCAGACTTGCTGAATATAAAGAGGGACAGGGCTGGGGACATGCCTCATCACAGAAAAACTCTTGATCATATCACAAATGCCTTATAAATATCACAGGAAGGTATTCTTTATTTTTTAAAACCACCTTATACATTTTCATGGAATAAACAATCATTGGGCAAAGAATCTGGGAGCAGGAATAAAGAGTGGGTCAAAAGTATCTTCATTTATCTCTCTGAACCTATTCTAGACCATAACTGATGTTATCACTGAAATAACATTGATGCCACTAAGATGTATCTCTGGAAATACTCATTATTGCAGAGCAGCAGTTTCTGTTTCTCAGCATCCTATAGGAATTCAGATAAGCACTATATCCATGGACTCTCTCCTCCCACTCTTACTTTTGCTTTTCATTCATTCCTGGGTTCCTTCAGAAGGTATTTATGCAAACCACAAGGCAAGATTTTAGTGGCAATTCCCCTGATTGTTAGGGGGGGGGGAAAGAAATTTCTTTAATCCAGTGACGCATTTGGATTAACCTTTTAACCAGTTTTGGCAGTCATACACTGTAATGGGTGCTCCTGGGCAGGGGTGAGGTCACCTTTGTGCCTAGCTGACAGCCCTCCCACCCTAATCAYTCTGCTGATTTAAGTCTATATTGACATCTTTTGGCAAATTTTAGAGTGCACCAGAGTGCAAGTTTGTGGCTCTCCCTCCTTCAAGTTTATCTTTTCAGACCAGATGGAGCCAACCCCTAGAATGAGTTTCTGGGTCATTATTTTAATAGCACTAACCACACATGAAAGGAGCTAAAAGGCAACAAAGAGGGACTGAGACAATACTCTAAAAGTCCCTCATGTAACACATGTGGGAATCTCATATGCTTCTGCATCAAATGTCTCCAGTATAAGGGAGCAGTCTTCATTTCCATACTGTAATATTACTGCTGCTACACACACACACACACACACACACACACACACACACACACACACAGTCACTCACTCACTCTCCTACGGTAGATCCAGGTACCTAATACTGGAGATTATATTAATAGCCCAGTCCTTCCAGGGAAAACAGTCTCAGTGACCTAAGGGCTCAATTGGGAGCACCTAATGCTGCTAAAAATATGTGATTGGATTGTTCATTGGCCTCTGAAGTTACCTTGTGTGATAGAGGTTGGAAAACAAGTAAACACACTACATTGGAGTCCACGATGAGGGCTCAGCTGGTAAAGTGCTTGCAAACATGAGGACCTGAGTTCAGATTCCCAGAATCCACATAAAAAGTCAGGTGTAGCAGTATGTGTCTGTCATCCCACAACCGTAGAGGCAGAAACAGGCGGGACTATGGAATTCACTGGACAGCCAGATGAGACCAACCAATGAGATCCAGATTGACTGAGAGACCCTGTCTCAAAAGTCATAGACATTGACTTGTCACTCATACACACATGTGCATGAATATCCACATGAACATAAATAAAATAACACCTTGCAAGTTTTGCCAGGCTAAGGATGTTTAGTATTCTGACAGAAGCACTTGGAAGGAAATAGCCAATAAGTGACTTGGAGGGAGCCAATAAATCCAGAAACATGGATAGATATTCCCGGAGTGTGTACTTGCTTCCTCTTGGTACCTACTGTGCTCTGGCTGTGGAGAAAGACATCAGGGACGCAGATAGAGCCATGGTAGAGCAATCTGGGGGACCCAGGACAACATACAGGCTAGCAAATGGAAGCAAGACCAGAATGTGAGGCTAGCAGCCTGATGACACCTTAGGCTCTCCTAAAGGAAGAATGAGACAGAGGAAGGAGAAAAGACAGAAGGGCAAGAACAGCAAATGGCACAGAGGTGCAAAGCAGCAGAGGAAATGGGCAGGAACTGGAGAGGGATCGGTGGTCAGATTGAGACAGGACTTAGGTGCCAGGGTATGAGATTCACACGCATCTATTACAGAGTTAGAGACAAAAATCAATGGAGAGGGAGAGGGAGCTGACGCCAAAGGTGCTTCTTAGGTTTCTGGAGGATAACTTTGAGGATGGGGAGTAGACTTGATGACCCATTCTGACAAGCGATCTTGAGTTAGGCATCTGGCAGCAGCATTTATGGGCCCAGAGCTTCTCTGTATGCTCTGTGGTTGTCCCCTATTCTTTATATCACTTTAAGGTCCTTACCACCCTGGTGTTTGCATCTGAATATATACCAATTTTTTTGAGCATGGCCTCTGGGCATGATCTAGTAAATGTCAAGAAGGAGCAACTTCTCTCATCGTGACAGCATTTCTGTTCCTGTGCCCTCAGATCAAATTGGAGGCCATAGCAAACCACTGATATAGCAAACAAAATTTTTCTATTTTTCACATACACACATTTATGTATATATATGTATATTTTTGCATGTATTTTTATTTATTTGTTTATCTCTGTGTATCTGTATCATGGCACCTGTATAGAAGTCAGAGGACAATTTTCAGGAAGAGGAAGTAGAAGGATACTTGTACCATGTGGGCCCTAGGGATCAGACTCATGTCATTAGTCTTAGTGGTAAGTGCCTTTACCCACTGGGCTATCTTTCTGACCCCACAATAGAAGGTGGTCAGCCCTAAACTGCCTTATGCCACCAGAGGCATCATGGGCCTACAGGTGCACTGAATGATCAGACATGCATTAACCCAGGAAACTGATGAGGACTTCTGAAATCCAGTCCTCCTGAGTGGATGTAGGTTGCTGGTGACCTTGCTTAATTTCTTCCTTTTAAAGGAAACCCAATCCTCTCAAAAACGAATCTGGATTCTGATTATATCCCCCAGTATCGCCAGCATACTTTCTTCTTGTTGGCAACATTTGCATCCAGGCACTGATTAAAATAGAACAAGATGTTGCAGGTCTGTGGTATTTGCTAGAAATCTCCCTTTAGATTGATATGAACCTAACTGGTACTGTGAAACAGACTGGTTTAATTTTCAAAGAGCAAGGCAAGCTCATCCCCAGGAAAATAATACACAGTTGGTTTCACTCAGTAATAATTGGACAGCATTGTCTTGCCACCAAACAGGTCACTTAATTAAAATGAACAGGTTTCACATTGTGAAATTGGAGTTATGACTCTCCATCAGTTTCCTGGGTTAATGGAATGCCTGTTTGTCATTCAGTGCACGTGTATGCCCATGCTACTTCTAGTGGCACAAGGCAGGCAGCCCACAGCTGGCCACCTCCTCTTTCAAGACAGCTGCCCTCCAGGTGGCCTTGGATTAACCCAATATTCCCTTGTTTCTTGCTTGTAGCTTTTGAGATAACTGCAGAATGTGCTTGGAATGCAATAACCTGAGAGAAGCAAGAACTGCCTGAAATAGCCCCAGCCTTGCTCTTGTTCTTAGCCCCAGCCTTGCTCCTGTCCTTCCTAAGGAACACAACATCTGGAGTTAGGGAGGAACAGCCCAGACTTTCTTCCTTTACCCTAGAAGTTCAATGTACTTCGACCATTTGTACATGAAACCCATTCTCTTCCAGATATAAAACCCAGGGCTGAATTCAGGGTCTTTTACTGTGGTCTAAGTGATGTATACATACTTAATATTTTTTGAGGCAGAGTTTTACTAAGATGCTCAAGCTGGTCTGGAACTCACTATATAGTCCAGCCTGACCAGGAACTTACCTGCCTCAGCCTCGTTGACAGTCAGATTACAAGCATGTACCACCACCACATCTGCCTCCAACATGCACATTGGAAACCCTGTGCACCCCAGGTAGATTTCTCTGACCTTGGAAGACTAGCTCACAATGGATCCTGGCTGCTTTTGATGTTTGCTGCCAGTTTATGATGAACAAGCTCACTTCTCACAATTTGTGTATGAGTATGTTCTGTCTTGTTGGGCTCACCACACTGTGAACCTACAATGTCTTGTCATTGTTAAGATATCATGGAGACAAGAGAATCCATTGAAAAATTCCGTGTAAGTGGGAAACTCTTGTTTGTATCTAAACAATTCCCTAAATCCTGCTGATCTTCAATCTTAGTAGGTCTTTCAAATCCAATTTTTGTGCTACTACCCAGGTGGCAGGCCCTTATCACTTCTCTACTGGATCACTGCTGAGCAGCATATCAGGGTGCTTTTATGCATCCAGTCCCATGCTGCTTCCACAACCTCACAAGAAATACATCTGATCTGTCTTTCTGTAGTAAGTCCTTTTGGCAACACACTCTAAAAGGTATAAAAGCCCAGGTCTTCTGCATTACACACAGCCACGAGAAGCCCAACCTTCTTTTTGGTCAGTCTAATCTCCAATGAGCATACCCTTCACTGTGCTAACTTGGGGGTATTGACAGTTGAAAAAATGATGTTTTTACCAGTACAACTGGAAGAAGCAATCAGGATTGGGTTCCATTGGGTAGAATCTAGAATCTCACTAAGCATTCTACAAGGCCAAGTACCATAAAAAAAAAAAAAAAAAAAAAAAAAAAAAAAAAAAAAAAAAAAAAAAAAATCATTCATCCCCCAAATGGCAACAGTCGAGAAATTCTGTTCTATATTTTATGCTTCAAGGATATAAAAATACTTTTCATTGTTCAAGTTTATCATAGTCAACGACTCTACCAGGCCCCTGCCGTTGTATACAGTGAATCATTCAGATGACATGGATTTGTCCTTCATAAACCACATTTTAAAAAGCCAACAACAACTGCTTCAAAACTCAACTCAAAGGTTTTCCCCTCTATGAAACCTTTCAGGACAAAATAAGCTCCCTGCCTCTGCCCTGGTTATCCTCAGAAGCTCCTATTGGAACATTCACTACAATGTGCTATGATTGTCTAGTGATTTTACTGTCTCCCCCATTGCAGAGTAGAGGATATGTATTGTTTATCAATATGAGCTCCTCTAGGTCTAGTATAATGTCTGACATAAAGTAAGTGATTAATGAAAGAGTATTGAATGAAGGCAGCCAAAGCAACAAAGCTTGTGGGGTAGGGGGTTAACAAGAAAATGTGTATCGTAGCCCTTGATATTGAAAAGCCACTAGATGTCACTATTTAGTAGCAGATACACCATTTCGTACTGCGGATGGAGCATTTAAGATCTGGTTATATTCAGCTGCTATGCCTGATTTCTCATGCAGTAGGCCACTTTAAAAGGAAGTTGGGAAGATCACGGATATTAAAATGTAAGCCAGTTAAAAGCAACATCCACAGTTTGCTCCTTGTTTCACCATTTACTTATTCTGCAATAAGAACCTAAGTTGTAAGTTACTGAAGCTTGGAATTGTCACCGCAAGAAGAAACCACTACGACAGTGAATCATCTGATCCAAGCCCTTTAGAAGCAGGGGAAGCTGAGGCCCTGAGAGATGTAAAGCCCTGGATGTAAACCCAGAAGCCACAAATTGCTGAGAGCCCCTGAGAATGGAGAGGACATTCAACTGACCTTTAAAGAACTCACTAACCCCAAATAAGGAGAAAGCTCTGGCTGTTGAGAATGGGCACTTCTTCACCAGAGGCTCATAGCTAGGAGTGTTTTGTGCCATTAAATATTAAATATTAAAAAATGGATATTGAGAGGAACAACATAACCCAAGGTCATTTCTCAAGCTATTTTTCCCATTCCAGTTCTGGGACAAAACCTTAGGACTTCCAGCTTTGAGAAGAACTGAAAGGAGTGGTTTTGAATGTGAGGACCTCGCACCTCCATCGCCATGCTCTAGGGCAGTGCTTCTCAACCTTCCTAATGCTGCAACTCTTTACTACAGTTCCTCAGGTTGTGGTGAGCCCCAACTACATTATTTTTGTTGCTACTTCATAACTGCAATTTTGCTACTGTTTCAACTCATAATGTAAATATCTGATATGCAGGATAGCTGAAATATGACCYCAGTGAAAGGGTCATTCGGCCCCCAAAGGAGTCAGGATTCACAAGTTGAGAATCACAGCTCTAGGCACTATTCCAAAACTTGGATCTCAGGGCTCTGGAGTCTATGTATTAGGGAGCTCTCTTGGAGCTGATAGAGTGGAGCTAGGAATGTCTGGCCTAAGTGTGGTGTCATCAATCAGAAGTCTTTCCAACCAAGTGAAGCCCTAAGAGAAAGAAAGCCCAGGCTTCTGGTTGAAGAATCTCTGGAGATGTTCATTTCTGTCAGGAGCCACCCAGGAACCATTCCCTGAACAAAGTTCTGAGTATCAAGGTGTAAACATTGGCTTTTCTTTGAGGCAACTGCTTCACAAAAGGCCATCCTAAGATTTTTCTACACAGGCCATAGAGGAAATAAATATCAAAGCCAGTTGTTGGGTTTTTTTTTTCTTTTAAAGTGGAAGAAGGCCAGCAAACTCATAGCAGTTAAGGTCATAGGAATGATCAATAAAAAGTTAATTTAAGAAAGGAAACAGTTTCTTAAGCCAAATCAATAGGAGCAAAATTTTATTATACCTATAGCTTGCTTCTGATATTTTTCCTCAAAGTTCAACCTTTCTACACCTTTCATTGGTTTTAGAGTAATGAAGGGTGATAGAAAAGCAGAAATTGTAGTTGGTGGTCCTAAGTAACCTGAATGGACGATAGGGGGTATTCATGTGATTGAGTCATTAATGCTGAAAGTCTGGTCCCCATACTCAGCTAAAAAGGTCTAAAGTAAGTGCTTTGATCCTCTCAGTGCAAGTAAATAACAAAGTCCAAGCAAGCAGGTTGACTTTCAGTTCAAACAACATTAATATGTAAGCCTAGGCTAAATAAAAGTGCAGCAAATTGAATTAAAAGCAAATACGCCTCTGATGGGACTAGCAGTTGCTGTTTGAATTGATTTTCTTGTGTGCCTCATATATTGGCAGTCCCCAAAGAGGAGTTCCGTAAGCGGTGTGATCAGCAGTGGCAGCAGCCTCATTAAAGAAGAGTGGGGGGCTTCGAGAGGGGACTACTTTGAAGCGGGTGGATGCTCATTCAGATGTTCTGGTTTTGGTACATTTGCCACAACAGTCTTGTGGCTTCGTAGTCGAGCTTTATCTAGTGAAAAGAGTGAGCCATCACATTCGCAGATAGTGAGCTACGCAGAGCATTGATACCCATGGTTTCCTTTCATTGTCTTCCCAGCACTGGAGTCTCAAATGATGTGGATGCTGAAGTGCTACTTTACCCTTTCAAGTTAATACTCTGGGTTCATCATTTGGGCTTCACCCAGGAATCCAAGTGGGGCAGGACCAATTCTTAGGGACTCACAGAGCTATAGGAAGACTGAAACTTACTATGGTCACTTAAGGGAGCACCTATTGGACAGAAAACCAACCTGGAATAGACTGAAGGTCTCATTCCTACCAAATGCATTACATTGTTTTTGTCAAATATGGAACTCACATATTATGTTGTCCAAGATTAAAATGCAGCCTAGGCATGCAGTGTACTATACTCTCTAGGTCGGTGTAGCATACTCTATGACACCTAGACAACAACAAATATTCTTAATGACAGCTGTCTCAAGACCTTTCCCAGTCTTTAAGAAACATATGGCTGCATTCTGTTCTTGGAGAGGTTTTAGCTGTTCTTCACCCACGAGGACAGTTCTCTCTGTATAAAGTAACATTTTAACAAATTGATCTCCCACCTCTGGCTAATTAGCAGTGGGCCTATCTATCTGTGATATGGGAAACMTCATCAGAGCACAAATGCCCTTCACTAAAACTGAAGCATGGTGACATCATATTTTACAGAGCAGACAATGATTCAATTTTTTTTCCTTTATGGAAAAGAAAGACTTCTAATATGTCTAAAATCAAATTCAAGATGGCATTCTTCACATAATCCCTCATAGGGGTATTAACACTTTAAAAACGCAATCCCCCTCTTTCCCAAAGCCCCACAGGTTCCAAAGTACATAAATCTAAAGGGTTTTGCAACCAGTGGGAAAACTTGAGTTGTTTAAAAAAAAAAAAAAAAACAGGATGTGAAATTCCAAGCTTTATGACCCGAGCTCACCAGCCTTTACCCAGAATCCACTCAATTGCTTGACATCATGAAAAGCTTTGCAGCTTACGCTACCTCCCCACCTCTTCTACTTTTGTATTCTAAAATTACGTTGTGAGTTGTGGTTCACTAAGACTCCAAAGGTTTTTGAGGTGGAGAGAACTTCTGGGGAAAGCCCTCTTCAGTGTATACATGAGGCAGACCAGGGAAGTGGTAGGGACATGAAAGATATAATTTCTCTAAGTCGCATATACATATACAGCTTCAGGCTACCTAACTTCCCTTCCTGGAACCCCTTCCTACCCATATGGTATTTCTCAGGGTTCTGAGTCTTCTATTATTTTATGTGAAATTTCATGCCAACCCGCCATGCCCTGAGGGTAGGCATCTGGTGCCAGTGATAGAAAATGGAGCTATTCCTTCTTCCAATGCCCAAATGGGTAGTTGGAAGTACAGAATGGAAATCTCACACCCATGGCATCAGAAACAGGCAAGGAATCTTCTAAGCAGACTCTCTATGGTTGCTGTGGTTTACATCTCAGATGATGTTTCCTATACTCTCTTAACCTGGAAATCCAATGTTTCTTCCCTGCCTTTTTATTGGCCAACACAAAATGTAGAACGCAGCATGTTCTGTGTTTAAACTAGGAAATAATATGACTGATCCCTCAGTGACACCTGATTCAGGAACGTATATATCTGTGGAGGGAATAGAGGCTCCTTTTACCTTTGACGCTGAGGGGCTTAAAGGGTAATACTCAAAAAGTATTAGTTACTAGGATTGCTGCTGGTGGTGTTATATAGATAAGGATATTCAGCCAAAAGGTTCAAGTCAGCCCAAATCACAGAGTCAGACCCTGATTATCTGGCAGTTTTATAGAAGCCTCTGAGCCCAACCTCTTGTACACAGCTTCAGTTGCCATAGATCAGGAACAAAACCAGCCTGCTGAGGGAAAGGACACCTGAAGTAGGAGTCAGTTGGCCATGACAGGTTATTAAATGGCGGGACTAACCCTGCAGTATTGTGATCCCAGTATGAACCCTTAGGAGTAGGAGTCAAGCCATTCAGAGCTACAGGCCTTGGAGTTGGAATATATACATATGCATATACATATGTACGTGTGTGTGTGTGTGTGTGTGTGTGTGTGTGTCTAGCTCAAGCCTTTGATAGTCTGTTCTCTTTGCCATCTCCATACTGTGAGAATTGCACAGACGCATGGACTCACTTCTTTAGGGACCGCCACAATGGCCCAGAATCAAGTCATGGTCCTTCCACATGGTAAGTGGTCAATAAATATTATTTAGGGCAATTTTTAACTGGCTGCAGCCAGTCTCACTCATTTACCCAGGGTCTGCTGTATACACGCTGTCCATGCAGGCAGGCACCTCCTCCAGTGTTCTTTTGCAGAAATCATTAGAGGAAACCTAGTCAGGAAAAATGCTTCCTCTCAGCATTGTGTTCATTTCCAGAACAGCACAGGGGGAAAGTTTCTCCTAAATGAAGGCTGCCCTTCTTGTGCTCTGGGTTGATTTTAATGAGTTCCAGTATTGTTTTAAGGTGCTGAGAAGAATGAAGTGCAAACTTTGGCTTTAGTGGGGAGATACAAACCTTCTTAACCATTTCAACTGGAAAGAATTAGAACCATTCAGAATCTTAAGGGTGGGAGGCATTATGCAGCCTGTCCCTGCAGAGAGTTTTCTTTAGTTATTCCAACTACCAGAGGCGTACATACTAAAGAACACGGCTACACCGCACGTGTGTCCAAATCAGCATTAGTATAGTAACGGCATTAGTATAGTAACACTGTCTTCATAGTGACAATACAAAAAAAGAAAACTTGTTAGTCTGCCATCTGACCTTTTTCCTAAGAATCCAACAGCAAACTGGTGTGAGTACAGGAGAGGAGAGGGACTGACTATGTCAAGCTCCTGCTTTGGTAGATGTTATCTTTAAAGTTAGGTTAGTGTGGGAAGCCCTGTAAGAGGGCTACATGATCTGTATATTCAAGATCTATCTTTTATGTAGATAAAGGAGCATGGACAGCCCATGTTCTCCCTTTAAGGTAAAAAAGGGGATTTGTGTCATAATCAGTGGAACAGTATTGGGAAGCCAAGGGCTGAGTGCCCTCATGTATAATATGCTAATGTCAGTAGCAATTCAACATCAAACTGAAATGTCTGGAATCCTAGAGAGATTTCAGGCCCAACACATTTCAGACTGAGTAAATTTATAGTGCATGAAATCTAACACCAATGTATACTGCAAAATATAAATCATGGGTTGTTGTTTCTGAGACCTTGTAAACATCCCACAATTTTTGACAGGGTAGAAAGCTTAAAAACTGGCAAGTTATAAACACCATCTAGTGGAAAGGAGAGTGTCACTTTAGAGAAAAGTCACAGGACCATGCTATTTGTTGTGCCGCGGAGCAGTTCTATGAGGGGATTGCCTAAATGTCTCACATACCAGTCTCCACACACTCATCTGTTCTCTGTAGATAGTGCAAGCTGTGTCTTATATGTAGAACTGAGCCCCTGATTAAAGGCAGAAGCCATCCTCAGGTGTAGATGACAAATCTGTATTTTGCTCAGTCTTGACGGGCCTCTTACAGGCTCTAGTCCCAACACTTGAGCAATGAGATACCGAGACTCTAAGGACCTATCAAGCTCACACATTCAGTCTGTGACAGAGCCATAACCCCAAACCAAGTCTCCAACTCCTTGCTCAGATTTTAAAATTTTTGTATTTTAAATTAATTATTATAATTTACTACTACTACTACTACTACTACTACTACTACTACTACTACTACTACTACTACTACTACTATATCATGATCATGTGACCCACAAACAGAAATTAGCTTTGCACAGAAACAGCTCCTCTGCTGGGTAGGAGTTCATTTCTTTCCATTGCATGATCTCAAAGCCATAAAAAAGGTCTCACAGCCAATGTTCTCTTGGAGAGAAATGCCTGATGCTGCGTTCTCAGCTTAAGGCAGATACCAGAGGGGAACACCATCCTTGCATTTTTTTTCATTCAACACTGACAAATGACCGTGCAATTTCCTAGGATGTTCCTTTTAGTCTTCTCCTACCTGCTCTACATCAGCTCCTTCTTGTACCGCCAGAACTCAAGGGCTCTGAGCCCAAACCAGGCAAAGCCTGCTCTTTCACCACCAACCTGTCCCTGGCTACAGCACCTTACCTCTCCTGGCCCCAGTGACAGTTCTTCCCCAGCAGCAGAGAATGTAGCCATCATAATGCCGCCTGAAGGTGGGGAGGTAAAGGCTGTTTCTTTCCCAGGTCTCACTGAGGCCTGGAATCCTCTACCCGGAGTTGATATTTCTTCTTGTCCTGTCCTGTCAGCAGGTCTAGCTGCCCAGAGAGGTGACATTTGCCATCTCTTTTCCCATATCTTCACATTAGTTGAGCCTTCCTAACTGATCTCTCTGACTCTCTGCCACCTCTGTCCCCTTTTTGTTGTTGTTGTTGTTTAAATTGCTCAAAACCTCAGGTGTGGGAGGAAAAAAAATAACAATATATTTGACCTATTTAACAGCACCAGAAAATTTATGTGAGAAAGAAGCATCCCTCAAAGGGCAATACCATGCCCGTTCCACTTAGTGCAGAGAGTTCAGAGAGCATTGCAGGGATGGATAGAGGCCTTCCTGGAGCCACGGCCTGCAGGTAGTTGGTTACTATGTACAGAGAAAGGCCGCTTCAACAGTCATCATCAAGAGGCCTTTTCCTTTCTGCTCAAAGAAAGCAAAGGAATTTGAAATGAGGCCATTTGGTGACAGTTTGATCAAATCCCTCCCACCTCCTTTTCAGAATCATGAATCAGTCATGAACACAGTAAGTTAAAGCAAGATTTGATTTCCCTAGGGCTATTTTTGAAGTTCCGTTGTTCCCCTTTCCCACCTCCTTCCATGCAACATTCATGAGTCAAGGTGTGAGGAGAACACACCAACCTTCACCTTTGAAGTGGAAAGAATGTCCTGACAGTTGATATATGGGCAGGTAGGCTGGGGGATGGGGAGGCTGGGATTGCTGCGTTTGAGCGTACCAAGCTCTGGTCAGGCGATGAGGGTATTATTGCCGAGGTGCTCCGCTAGAAAACTTGGTATTTCTCGGTTAATTTGCGAGGATTAAAGTGCTCTTGCTCCATACCTTTCTAAAGGCACCACACCCTCGTTCGCCTTTTGTCCTAAAAAAGATCTTTTAACACAGCTCATTTGCCTTCGCTCTAGTTATATCCTCATGGCATGTCTGTAAAACAGACAGGTCTAGCCCATTCCACAAACACAGAAATTAGTGCACAGAAAGGTGAAAGGCCACATACCTAGTAAGTGATCAAGTTGCATATGCCTTAAACCCATGTCTAGACATCCAGACTCATTTTGCTTATCCGGTGCCACTTTGCTTATTTTTAGAATGAAAGGAATTTTGTGGGACGTAGAATTCTGCAACTCTTAACAGCATAAGAAACCAAAGCCAGCCTTGTGGGGTGGTATGATTTCAAGGGTGCAGGCGAACAGAGTTCCTCTAGCTCATAGTAACCAGAAGTCCATAATACAAGATTTATGCCTTTTGTTTAAGTATCTGCAAYGTGAGCATGCATGCATGCATGTGAGTGCATGTACATATGCACGTTTTGGTGAGAATTATAGGAAATAAGTAGTGAATCATAAGCTATTAAGACTTACCATTTGCATAGAGGAGCAACCACAGGACCTGCAAAATGACAGCCACCCTATCCTATGAGCTTACAATTAGATCCCATATTGAGATGAGATGGGTTAGGATAGAGAAGGGAGATATACGAGGCATGCATACTGAACAGCACCAAGTTTAGAGGACAGGAAAAAAAAAAGCAGCTGATGAGGATCAATAAGGACCCACAGGAATTATATACTAGGGCTGAGAACCTGTCAGAGATCTCTGGTTTAAAATACACCTGAGATGCAGAAGAGAGATATGGAGACCAGCAAGAGTGGGAAAGGAGAAACAGGGATAAATAAGAGCAAGGTACAATAATAAACTTTGTGTACTAGTGAAAAAGTAATAATAAATCACATGCATGTGAAATTACAGCTACCAAGGATGAAGCTCCAGGCTTTGCAAAGAAATTTAGCAGGCTGGATTTTAGCAGGATATTGCCAATGACTTTGACCGCTAAGTTACTAGTTTGATCTTTTCTTCTATCTCAGCAGTGCTTCCCTGAGTGTAGAACCACACACACTAAGCAAACCGACCTCCTGCTGCCACACAGCCCTTGGCCACCAGTAGCTTTGCTCATGCTCTTTTCTCCAGTTACAACAGGGTCTGTTTTCTCTGTGTCTAAATAGCTTATAGGAAACTCACAGGAGATGAGTTTGAGAAGTGTCTATAGATGCCCCAAACCACATGCTCAAAGTCTCATATAAACTGGTGTTTGTGGAACATCCACCCCATGCACATCCTCCCATACAGATGAATCATTTCTAGATTACTTATATGTCCAAAATGTAAGCCAAACACTATACAATTGCTATGCTAGTAATTCTTACATTTTAGGGATTAGTTCCATGCAAAAATATCTGCAGGTATCCATGACAGTCACAACGTTTTCCCAGATATTTTTCCTTTAGAGTTAGGTGAACCTACAAATATGGGCCCCAAGAATATAGAGCAACAACTCTACTGTCTTCAGATGGCTTATTTCCTTCTGATATTCACAGATGAAAGCACCATGTATTCCTAAGAAACTCTAGAAATGGCTGTGTACACACCCTTTAGAACAGTATTTCTCAACCTGTGGGTCATGACCTCCCCAGAGAAGTTGCACATCAGATACATATATTATGATTCATAACAGTAGCAAAATTACAGTTATGAAGTAGCAACAAACATAATTTTATGATTGGGGGAGAGGGGACACCACAACATGAAGAACTGTAGTAAAGGGTCGCAGCATTAGGAAGGTCTCTTTTCTTCCCTGCAAGGTCATGGGCACTTGACATGAAGAAAGCAGGTTCTCTTTTTGTCTCTTCTGTTCTCCTCCTATGGGCCTTGTGGACTCAGAATCATGCAGCAAATCTAACCACTGACAAATGCTTTGTATTTGAGTCTCTGGGGTTAGAATGCCCTGGAGCAAGTTCTAGAGTACATTACTTRATGTCTCTAAATGTGGCTCTCCTCCTCTGAAAGCATCTACTTAACAGAACTGTGATTCTTCAATGGGCTAGCCTAAGCAATAGGCTAATAGCTTATCAAAGTCCAAGACACTTGGTACTAGTATATGTATGTATGTAAGATGTATGCATGGTTTGGAATTACCAACCATAAAATATTCCCTAGCCTCTCACTAGTGATCACTTTGCTCTTAATGAAATGTCAGCCATATCAGGCTCCCTTTAGCCACAACCCAACTAAGCTGTTATTCTAGAAGGAAAGGGAATCACACTAGGAGGCCTTTGGACAAGAAGCTGTTAAATGTCCTGACTCCTGCTATATTTACAGTGGTGTTTGCTCCTCAAAACGCAAGGAAAGACGGGAACTGGTTTCAACTAGAATTTGATATTTTCGTGCCCCACACACTGAATGCCACCAAAGCCTGCACTCCCCGAACAGCAGTTTGTGGAGATGGAATAGCGGCAGTTTTTCATTTTCCAGAGTCCACTCACCCTTCCAAGAATCTCAATGCCTCATTGATTCATAATACAGTGCATAAAGATTTCATTTTTCCTGCCCACAGTGATACATTATGGAGGCAATCTGTTTTGCCACTGAAAAGTTTGCTTAGTAGAAAAATTTGGAGTTTTGACATTCAGGAAATTACAGTCATCTGTAAAACACGATTGATATGCCAAAGCTAACATTTTCATTGCACTCTTGGAGCCAGAATAACTATGATAAAATATGTGTTACCCTCCACACATTTCAGGATCTTTTAAGGAAACATTACTTAGCACTGGGAACCTTCCTCCCTGGGCTCTGAGATTACAATGGCTTGCACTGATGAGAGGGGAGCAGTTGACAGCCATTGCCATGACAATGACTAGTCCAATGTTCCATCTTGGTTCTGGACTGAGTACTGGGAGCTATTTATTCCCATGATGCCAAGGAAAAGCCATGAGAGGGGATCAAGAGAATTAAGTTTGGGAATTACACACTCTCTCTCTCTCTCTCTCTCTCTCTCTCTCTCTCTCTCTCTCTCACACACACACACACACACACACACACACTGGAATTGACGACCAGCTGCCAAAGATGCAGGTATAGGTCAGATAGAACTGGAAACTGGAGGACTANTCTCTCTCTCTCTCTCTCTCTCTCTCTCTCTCTCTCTCTCACACACACACACACACACACACACACACTGGAATTGACGACCAGCTGCCAAAGATGCAGGTATAGGTCAGATAGAACTGGAAACTGGAGGACTACAAACGTTTTTCTGCCTATGACCCCAACTTGTGCTCATCCTTTAAAAGCTTGAACTCATGGTGGTTCTCTTGCTTCTGCCTCCTGAGAGCTGGGATGACAGGTTTTGTACTATGCCCGACCCTTTTCTTTGCCTCATTGCAGGTACAATTTTCTAAATGGTCCCAGGAACCTGCTGCTCCGGAGCTCCCTATTTGTTCAGCATTTGGTTTCAAAATAATCAATGCTGTGGAGGTGGTGGAGTGGCTGGGATGTGAAATAGGCCCTGGGGCCATCTGGGGTGAGGTTATGAGCAGTTTCTCCTTGGTCCTCATGCACCGTGTCTCATCAGAAGTGCATATGCAAAACTGTGGTTCCAAAGCAGACAGCAGGTATTATTGTCTGGGCATTTGGAAATTGCTTAAAGCTGATCCCAATATAGTCTTTTTAGTACAGGGAAATGTACTGTATATAAACCATATGAATAGGTCTGACTCATCAGTCAATGAGTCTTTAAAAGCCTCAAGGAAGTCTTGCATGCATCCAAACTCAATTGTCACAAATGCTCTCTCACCTTTGACAGTGTGTCAGACACTATTCTAAGGGATTAAAGTGTGTTCAATCCATTATCACAACAAACCTACAGGGGAAGGACTAGTATCGCCATTTTCCTTTTAACAATTAAGGAAACTAAGGCACTGAGAGGTTGAACAACTTCCAAGTCACACAGCTTTCTGGTAAGAGGTGGAGAAGTATTCGAAGCTCATAGAGGGTGGTGACATACTTCATTTTATGATCTAGATTGCCTTTCATAAAGAAAAAGAATTAAAGCTTTCTCCTGGGGCCTGGGGAGAGAGCTCAGTTAGGAAAATACTGGCTGTGCAAAGCACAAGCACTCAAGTGGAATCCCCAGCACCCACATAAAATGCTAGATGTGGGGTATTCCCAGTGTTGGAGTGGGAGAAACAGGCAGATCTCTGGGCTTGCTGGCCTGCCAGATGAACCTAATTAGTAAGCTCCTGATTTCAGTGAAACTCTGTCTCTAAAAGCAAGATTCATGGCTCCAGAGGAATGATACCCAATGTTGGCCTCTGGCATCAACATGGGCATCATCTGCACACACAGAAATATGGGTACATGCACATGCATGCACGCACACACACACACACACACACACACAGAGAGAGAGAGAGAGAGAGAGAGAGAGAGAGAGAGAGAGAGAGAGAGAGAGA
>BDUI01001162.1:98648-133835 GCA_002335545.1 Apodemus speciosus
TAAACAAAGAATATAGAAAATAAAAAAATGAATATATAACCTCTACCACAAGTTTAAAAAAATATATAACACATATAGTGCCTGATTAAATGATAAATGGAGATTATTGAGAGATTAGGAGATGTTCTCAAGAGTGTAACCAAGAGAGACATGATAGAGGAAGGTGAGCAATAACAGGGATTCTCTTTATATGCTCCAAAATGGTCAAGAATATTGACTCAAAGAGTCATTCTCGTGAATCAGCAAGTCTCTCTAGTAGTAGACAATAAATAGACGATAATGTAGTATACATTTCAAAGACCCAGGTGGAGGGATATATCAAAGTGATAAATACATACCATTATACAATGCATATCTATATCAAATATTGACTCATAGCATCCAATGTATATAAATGTACAATCTATATAATTTTTGTGTGTCAACTAATTTGATAAAACAATTTCTGCTAGACAGGATGGTTTAATTATTACTCCCACTTTACAGAAAAAAAGCTAAGGCTCAAATATGTAAATTACTTAAAGTGCTAGAGTCAAGATGCAAAACCATGTCTCTTGCCAATGAACTAAGATTTGCACAGGGGTACTTGAAGGATAAAGGTCAAATAATGATGCTGTGATGATGGCTTGTGGATAAGGAATGCAGGCTGATGAAGAGGTGAGAGGATACGGCTAGCACATGGCCAGGGATTCTGTTGAGTCAACCAATTAACATATATACAGTAAAATATTGACAAGCATTTTAAAAAAACTCAAAGCAAAATTGCACTTAGAATTTACTAAATACCTTCAGTGAATAAATTTTAGAAAAATCTTGGGCCTCCTACTTGTATTTGGATTAGACCTTGACCATGAAACATCTACCGGACCATTTTCTGGGAGAGGATGGCTTYAGCAACTCGGAGTCCTCTCTGGAAGCTAATGCTCTTTTCTTCCCCTACAGGTTCCATTAGAGCCTTGTGCAGAGGCCAGTGGAAGGAAATGGAGTGGGAATAGAGCATGCTCATTTAGTTTGTAGAACAGCAGCCACTTGGGGAGCATCAGTCAAAACCAAAGCCATTTTCTTTCTTCTAAGCATTTCAGGATCAGTTTGTATGTGYGTTGGAATCTTGCGCAGCATCACCTATCCATCAGGTCCTTTCCATTCTGGTAGAACAGTCTGACCACATCATGGGGGAGTCTTTCTTTTTTGTCTTTTTAAAAAGAGCACTTGGAAGTGAGGAGGGGGAGTACTTCCCTTGTCCCTGAGCAGATGGGGCAAGAACAGCCCAGGCAGTAATCTTCAAACCTTTCTCCTTGGTTATTATTTGGTTAGGTCTACACTTGTACTTAGAAACTAGTTCTCAGCAGTTGAATTTTTTTAAAAGGAAAATATAAAACAAATGGAAACGAAGTCACTCAGAAAGAGGCATAGTTGGGGCCTGAGGCTTCAAGTACTTACTAATTCAGCTTATCCATCACTCTCAACTTCGGCAGGCTCTCCATGCTTGCCTCAAATGACTTGGACAGAACACAGATAGGAAATACTGGTTCACACAAGGGAAATATGCATTAAGTACACTGTCCTGGATCATTGAACCCAGATTGTTTCTTTATATTGCTTTTAGTGTTTTCACTAGTTAGAAGCTAAACCAGGAACTGAAGAGGGTGATGGTGATTGGGAAACACAGATATCTTGGGGAGAGGTGTGTGGCGAACACGTGGGGGACAGAAGAAAACCACTCTTTCCTTGCCACCAGTAGTATAAAACGCTATGCCCACAAATGTATGAATGGTCACGTGGCCTGCCATCCTATACCGATCAAGACGTGTTGCTCGATTGTTTCTTTCCCTGTGACAACATGCCTGATGCAAAACTTAAATGGAGGAAGTTTTCATGTGGGTTCAGTTTCAGGTAATGGTTGTATAGCTTTGTCGTAAGACACAAACACCAAGGGAGAATGAATGACACATGGTAGAAGAGGCTGTTCAACTCAGTCAGGAAGGGCATGGGGAGGGAATGGGAGAGAAATGGMGGGAGAGAGAAGTCAATATATCCTCAAAGGCTATGCCCCTGGTGCCCAAGATCCTAATAGCTCATTTGCTATGTCTTCATTGTTACAGTAAGCCACTGATGAGGTTAGTACTTTCTGTATCTGGCCAGCAAGCCTGCAAAACACAATCTGTTTTCAGTAAAGCTCATACCCAAAACACAATAAGGCAAACAGTTGCTCAAATAGTCCTTTTCTTGTCTGCCATCAAGGGGGAGATAGTCAAATTAATCAGGGAACATAAATCAAGCCTTCAATTGTATAATTTCAAGAGTAGAGTCAGCTACATCATATAGATATGATTCTCCAAATCATATCTGCTAAAGGTGATCATTTGAAAAGTGAATATTTGGCGAGACACTACGTATATTATGCCTGGAAAAGGACATGCTAATCTGTGAGGTGGGGGAAGGGGAACCAATGCAAACCAGACCCAACGGGAGCATGAAGACAGTCTAAGTTTGTCAAATTATGAGGAAATGTGCTTCCCCCCTCCCATGGTTCACGATGACCACTTAACAGAGTGGACTTATAGCTAGCAGCATTTGGTATGTCTTGGACACAATCCACTTCTCACTTTTCACCATCTTGGTGATACCGGGAAGAATAACACGAAGAACTGTTTTGCAGGAGGAATGGGAGTTGTCCTTGGAGAATAACGTAGTGAGTTAATGGTAGAGGACTATTTTCTGACAATATTTACAACCTAACCAGTTACCCTGGTACCTATTGTGAGGGCACAAAAGAGTCTGGACATCCCTGAAGTGTTCACATGCATAAATAGGCAAAAGAAGGTATATATGGGTAAAAAACATCTCAATCATGCTGTCCATCCATGAATCTCCTCCCTAGCCACTATGAAAAAGTGCCTATGGAAGAAGGCCCACCATTCCTAATTCTTCTCTTAGAGTTCTGATGCTAAAAAAGCAGAACTCTTAAAGTCTGGGACAACCTGGGATCTGCCTAACTTCAACAATAATTTGGCCATATTAAAAGTGATGATTGGGGACTTGAGAGATGGCTCAATGGCTAAGAACGTTGGTGGTTTTCCAAAGGACCTGGGTAGAGTTCCCAGCAACCACATGCAACCGTCTGTAATTCCAGTCTCCCAGAAGATCAAATGACCCCTTCTGATCAGGCACTAGGCATCCACAACTGCATAGATACATGTGCAGACAAAACACTGATATACATAAAATAAATTAAATAGCTCTTAAAAGGAGCCATATTTGTAGAAGAGACCTAGATGGTCACTCCCATGTCCCTTCAGAAATTTGTATGAGCCAATGAAATAAAAATGCATAAGAAGCTCTCCTTGAATTATTAGGATTAAGTGAGAGTATGAATGTATTTAAGAAACCTGAACAAGGGCAATACACAGAAAGCACTTAGTAAAGGTCACCTCTTCAAAATTCCTGCTCCTTATGATCTAGCATGCATTTTCTACCTGTATGCAAATATGTAAAATATTGAGGAGGATGGGTACCTAAAATGCATTCTCCCAATTTCAGAGAGACCTGTGCCCTACAGAGATGGGAAGATAATTTAGACTTACATGGACACTGATTTCAATCATCATTCTGAAACTTACTAGTTACATGGCTTTGAGTGAAATAGTTTCTGCCAGTTTAGTTTTCTCATCTGTGAGGTACGAAATCTGACTCATGGGATTGATGGTACAATTAAATCAGGTAATGGATTCAAAGTCACCTTTAACACTTATGAAAAAACGTGTATGTTCGTAATGTAGCAATTTCAGGCTTAGCCAAATTAAGGTCATTTCCTCTTCATGTCTCCCAAACTTATTCAGAGTTTTGAAGACAATGGTAGTGTATGGAAAGATGTGGTGATGTAAGCATGCAGTATGTCCACATGTGATCAGTAGAGGGATGAATGCAGATTCTCAGCCATTTTCTCTGTAGTTCTCTTTTTATTCCATCTGGGTCTTTGCTCCATGCCACTTGTCCTCAGGGTAGGCCTTGCTCTTCATTTAGGTCATTCCAGAGACACCCTCAACAAACACACTCAGAGGGTAGTTTCCTAAGTGATCCCAAATTCAGTCAACTGGACAAGCAAGGCCAGCTATCACAGAGGAGCAAATAGATATTAGTCCTGATAGCCAAATGCACAGGGGTAGGGTGGGGAGATGGTATATAGAGATGGTCACTTTGATTAAATAATTCAGGCCTTCTTTCAACCCTATTCAAATTACCCAAAACAATAGGTCGTGGGTGTTGAAATTAATATATACTTCAAGTAATATGAGGTACTGTCTTTCTTTTTATGGGTGAGGATATCAGGGTCTCATATAGGCCAGGCTGGCCTCCAATTTGCTATATGGTCAAGGCTGACCCTGGACTTCTGATCCTTCCACTTCTACTTGCTCAGTGCTAGGATTATAGATATGTGCCACCATACTGAGGTTATGTGGTGGTAAGGAATCAAAACCAGTTTGCTATGTTGAGTAAATAGTCAATACACCAACTGAACTATAGCCTCAGCTACAACGGGATGTTCTTCTCTGATTTATCTTCACCATCCAGAATCTTTCAGATGTATGAGGCACATATACAATAATCATTCTTCAAATGCACTTGATACCTTGATTATCCAGTGCAAATGGCACTTTAAGCAGGCACAGATTATGGCCTGAATTTTGTAGGATTACCAGCGTTTCCCAGGCAAAATATATCATTGACTCATCACTGAACTGTGTCTTCTTTCATATTTTMTTCTTTAAACTTTGACAAGCTATCATCTTGAAAATCCAAGATATTTTTTTAATGATGTAGTAATCACTGACCAATCATGTCCTTTTATTTCTGTCCTCCCCATTGCTTAGGTTGTTTGCATATAATAAAGGTAGTCATGAAAGTTTCTGAGCCAGATACTGCTGGGGTAACCAGAAAAGACAAGCCTTATTTTCAAGTAGAAGATGAGAGGGAAGCACTCACCCCAGTTCCTGTAGAATTTGTTACTCCCTCTGTACCATTCCCTCTAAGGTCACCCACCATCAGCAGGACCAATCTTCTGATTATTTTTGTAACTCTAGTTCTAACACACTGACTGCCTAAGTATAAAGTGTATCTATAGAAAGAATAGATGAGTTTATACTCAGGGGTCAAGCAAAGAATTTTGGCTCTATCAACTATAAACTATGTGACTTTGGACTTCTTCTTCATTATGGGGTGCTGATAGCTCTTACTCTATAGGCTTATTCTAATGATCAAACAAGGAAAACTATGTAAAGAACTTTGCACTCAGAAAACACTCAACAAATTACAGAGAACAAAGCATCGATACAGTATACAATATATGAGATTCTTTTCAAATCCTTTTCTGGATTAGAAAAGAATCTAGCCTAGAATCAGCTAGGAGGAAAAATCTCAATGAGTCTACCTTTGATTGACCTATAGACATGCCTGTGGAAGATTGTCTTACTAAGTTGACTAATTGATGTGGGAAGACACAGCCCTGCATGAGAAACACCATACCCCTGGACAAGCAATAGTGAACTATATGAATAGAGAAATCTAGCTGTGTGCAAGCAAGCAGGCATGTGCAAGTTCATTTCTCTCTGCTCTTTACTTTGATGTGACCAGTTGCTTGAAATTCCTGTCTTAACTTCTCACAATGATGGACTGTAACCTGGAATTATAAACCAAAAGAAATCCCTTCCTCTTCTGGGCTGCTTTGTATAAGGGTATTTTGTCACAGCAACAGAAATGAAACTAGGAGAATGCACCAATTCCCTTAAAAAAAGTCCAAACCTTTCACATATTACCTTTTAGTGAGGTTTTAATTAATTAATTAATTAATTAATTAAAAGAAATTAAATTAATTAATTAAAAGAAATTAAATTAATTAATTTAAAGAAATTAAATTAATTAATTTAAAGAAATTAAATTAATTAATTTAAAGAAATTAAATTAATTAATTTAAAGAAATTTAAATCTTCATCTAAATTAAAGAGATTTTTGCCCTGTTCAGTCCTTGTGCCCATCCCTTGCCTTTTCCCCCCATTTGAAATACCACATATTCTTTCTGTATTTCCTCTCTTCTCATTTCCCTCTCCCTTTTGAAACAAGACCTTACTATGTAGCACAACCCAGCTTTGAACTTGGAATCCCCTACCCCAGCTTCCTAAGAGTGGGGGTTATAGGCATGTATTACCACAGTTTTTGTGTAATTATTTGTTGAGTGACCACATCCCTCCACTAGAATTGGCAAAATTGCAAAGACTACTGTGGAGATTATTCTTTTTTGCATCTCCAGAATGGTATTCTACACATTGTATGCACTCAGTAAAAAAATTGAAAACCTTATACAGAAGGCACTGCTAGTATGTAATATTATTTGAATATAAAATATTCCCCATGGGCTCATGTATTTGAATAGTTAGTCTCCAGTTGGTGGCAATATTTTTGGAGAAAGTAGGTCACTGGAGACAAGCTTTAAGATTTTATAGCCCAGTCCCACTTTCTATTCACTATCTGCATCCTAGATGGTGACTTAATGTTTTTAGCTACCTCATGCTCAAACCGTGTGTTTCTTACCTTTTGAATTGCAAGGTAAAATAAACGTTTTCTCCCCCACATTTCTACTTGTCTGGTGTTTGGTCACAGAAATAAGGAAAGTAATTAATAAGGTGTTTTTATTGTTACAGGAGAAGCAGCAAATACACAGAGGGATGAAGTGCTCTTCACAAGGTAGTGTTCCGACCTTCGAAGTAGCAATTGAGTTTCAGTATTTGCCATTGTAGCCATCATACCTTGTGGAGAGGGTGAGGAGGTACCAAGAGGCAATGCAATTACAAGAATGAAATTAGAGGAGGACTTCTCCATTGTCCTACGTGTTTATTTTAAACAAAGTTCAACAGGAAAGAATTTTTTTTTATTGCTGTGATAAAACACCCTGACCAAGAGTGACTTCTGAAATACTTTGCCTTATGGTTCCAGAGGGAGAGTCCTTAATGATGGAGGAGGCGTGGCCACAGGTAAAGGGACCAGGATGCCTAGAGATCACATCTCCACCCATGCATAGGAAGCAGAGAGTGAAGCTTAAAGCCTGCTCCAGTGACGTACTCCCTTATTCCAGAGAGTAGCAGCACCTTGCCACCTTGAATTTATATGGAAAGTGTTTGTGTTTGGTGGCAGACCAAAGGCAAAAAAAATGGTCCTGTTTTCCAAGGATCACCCAGCATAACCACACTTTCCCAAGTGACACCCATCAGGAATAGAACTGACCTGCACTCCTTGGGAGAGGCACTTACATGAACATTATAGTACAGTTCATATGCTATACCTGATGGAGAGGTGTGGGAACTCACTAACAAGTGTTCTTTTTTTTTGTTAGATGTGTCATTCGTTAGTTCTCTTTTTCCAAACTGTATTATGCATATGCTAGTAGGGAGGTTACTGTTGCTCCATTTCAAGAGCTGGCAAGGTAGATAAGAAAATAAGCAGAGCCAACCAGAGCTTATCAAAATTCTACTGGCCATAATCCTATTGGCCAGGTCACGCTGTCCCCAGCTGCAATACACTGGCAAAGGAAACATCCATAATCACTAGTTGACATTTAGTGAACACTTGCCATGTGCCAGGCACTATGAAAGCTCTACTCGGATTAGGGTATTTAATCCTCACAACAGCCCAGTGAGGTGCATATAAAGTTATGAAGCAGGAGAGTCAGTATTCAAATCCAGGTCTATTTGATTCTAGGGATGATATTTTCATGAATACAAGGCTGCCTGATTAATTTATTTTAAGAAGTATTGGAACAGGCATGTGTCGGAGCTGCTTAGCCTGAGGTTAAAATCAAAGCATCAAAGTATGGGAAGTTTATGTTATTTATGCCTGGCTACTATAAATCCTTTTGAAAAGTGGCTTATTTAAGCTTCCTGCCTTATTAATGAATGTRTTTTCTAGGATTTATCTGAAATTTTCATCTTCAATGAAAGTCTCTTAGTATCCTGGCTATAGAAGGAAAAGTCAGGCTACAATGGAACTTGTTCTGTGCATGTCTACTTAGGGGCTGTTTTATCCCGTTTCCTATAAAGAAGTAATAAAGGAGGGAGAAATCAATCAGTTTAATACTTTGGTTTTGTATGAGTTTTGTTGTGTTGGTCTAGTAGCCAATCAAAGGACACTATTGATAATATTGCCACCTAAAACTATAAAATCATATTAAAAGTTGAACACTTGAATACTTCATTAAAACAGCACATATCAGAATATTGAAGCAAAGGAATATACACACAGGCAAACTTCAGAGTTTAGAAGCATTTACAGCTTACTTGCTCAGAACAAGCATATGTGTCGCAATAAGAGGAAAGGATACGCATGCTATAACACATACTGCTTCCTGTAATAAACATGTATATAGCTAGACCAAACAACTGAGTCTCTGCAGAGCAAGCAAGCCCTCACTTCTTCCTGAATCAGGAAAGCTTGTTTGGCTTCTGCCAACCAAACCCATGTTCCACCCTACTCCCATCCAGATCCTGCTGAGTTGATAACAGAATTTTGTCTGTGACAAATCTGTCGGCCAGTATTGGTTGTAGTCAGTCATCCTGTAGAATCTGCTATTAGGGTGAGTCCCAGGGAGATTTGTAACATAAGCACAAGTTGGACCTCGTCATTTTATCATGCAACTGTTATTCTTCTCTCTTAGCATTTAAGCAAACACTTACAACACTTAGTTCACCATTGATGATATCAGTTACTAGGTACCATGGTTGGTTGATCTGGCCTGACTTTTAATATTAATGACCTTCAAGAGTATTAGAGCCACATATGGTGGTATATGCCTTTAATCCCAGCACTAAGGCGGCACAGGAAGACAGACTCCAATGAGATCAAGACCAGTCTGGTCTACATAGCAAGCTCCAGATAGTAAGACCATACATAAAAAAAAAGAAGTATTTAAAATTGGGAGTTGGTCCATGCCTTTTCATAGTCTTAGCCTATGTGAAAAATATCTTGTACTGAGATTAACTGATTTCTAGTATCATCTCATCTGCATGCAATCTAATTTAATGGGTACCTCTGGATAATATACACTATATTGGACATAATGGTGCATACACACACAGACACACACATATAAAAGACACACACAGACACACACACACACAATCTTACTGTACCAAACTATCTGACAGATAACGACTTAAGGGTGGAGAGCTTTATTTTGGCTCACAATCCAGGGAATATTGTCTAGAAAGACAAAGAAAACACACTGGCTGTCAGCCTCGGTCAGTGTGTAGCAGCAAGAGTTGGTGGAATAGTTTGTTATAATATCTATCAGGTCAGGAAGCAAAGAGCATGGGTTCAAAGCAGAGATAGTTCATAAGCCTCATTCTTTTGGCCCTCCACCTGCACCAGGCACAACATATAAATGGTTCCGTGACCTCTCAGAACAACTCTAGTGGCTAGGGCCCGAGTGTTCAAACACTAGGCAACATAGTAGGGCTAATATCTCAAGAACCCAAAACAAGTAAGCCAAATTGAACACTTTGAGAGCTCTTGGTGGTAGCTATGCATTGTAAACCTTGAGAGTTTGAGTGCCTTCTGCAAATGCTCCAGGAAGAAGCAAACTGAGATTGACTGTGGACTGCTGTGTTGGCCAGAGTAACATGTTTATATTCCAAAAAGAAGCCCCATGTGAGGCTCAGTGTTGTGGCCTGGCCTTGTTGGTCATGGGTCAGCAGCACCTGGAAAAGTTACACTGTTTGGTCAAAATGATTGGTTCTGTTCTGATTTCTGTCTCTGTCTTGTCAATCTGACTCACTGTCAACACTGAAGAAATTGCTTGCTTCTCGTTGGAAGTCATTGCCAGGGTGGTCTGGCTCTGCTGCTCAGATATATCCCACTCCATCTGTTCCTCCCTGAAACAGAAGGTTGGCTGCCCAGCTTCAGATCCAGGCAATGCAACAGAGCAAGCAGAATTGACACAACTTCCAAGCTGGAGGTTTCCTGTGCTCCCCACTGCCTATGCTTCACTGGACCTCAGTGGGCTCTAAATAGGTGGAAAGTCAGAAGGAGTAATTGCGCATGCAGTTTTAGCTTTGACCTACACGACAACTCCCGCCTCTCTGACCCAGCTATCCATCCAGCATGTATTTTCTCTGTGGAAAGAGGGAGGGTGGGCAAGTGGGTCAGCACGGTATATGCATGTGTGTATGCAGATAAGCATGTCTCCATACAAACACACATGATGGCAAGAGGAGGATGTAACAGGTCTTTATTGTTCTCTGCCTTCTTTCCTTGAAACAGAACCCAAAGCTCACCTTTTCAGTTTCATTGAATTTGGCTAGCTAGCAAGCTCCTGGCACCCACTTGCTTTTGTCTCTTAACATTGGAGTTATAGTCATATGCTTACCATTCTCTGGGCTGGTAGGGGAAATTGAACACAGGTCCTTACGTTTGCAGAGAAAGTGTTCCACCCACTGAGACACCTCTCCAGCTCTGCAAGATGCATTTTTTCTGTACTTGACCTAGCCTTGTTACTTGAGGTGAATATTAATAACATTAAAGGGTTTAGAATTTATTTCAACAGTATCCCCACATGATTTGACCTCTGCACCCCAATAATTGCACTGGTCAGGGGTGACTCCAGTCACAGCCTGTGAGTATTTCATTGCATCAATTAAATAGCATATCACCATTCTCAGTTTTCTTTACCAAAACTGTGAGCATCTTGGTCCTTGCTGGATGTTTTATTTATTACCTATGGGGCACCAGGATAGGACAGAGGTACAAAGTATATTCTCTGTCTCTCCCCATTTCATAAATACAAATATATTATAATAACTTCTAGGACTTGAGTCAACGATGGTCTTTGCAAAAACTATAAATCTAAATTAAGTAAGCTATTATCTCCTGAATCATGATGTCTTCACTTGTAAAGTAGAAATAATAATAATAATAATAATAATAATAATAATAATAATAATAATGTCTACTTTGTGAGTTTTATATGAGCAAGGATTAATAAGAAAAATGTACCACAGGAACCATACATAGGCTGGCACATAAATACACAAAAATATACATATAGGTTATTAATTTTTGCCATGAGGCAAACTTGACATGGCTTGACTTTTCCATTTTGTATTTCTTCAGAAAATAGAACAGCTGACTTCTTTTCAGAGACATACACTCTTTCTCTCTTGCAGCCTATATCCAGCCTCGAAAATAGCACAGAGAAACTAACAAAGAAAAACCTCTACTCTGTAACTATATATCTTACTGTTATTAGATCAAATAATGCCAGAAAACCCAGCAGAGTGGCCCCTTCAATGCTGGTTGGAGCTACCACTATACACCCTGCAGCCAAGAAAGTGCAAGGATAACTCAGCAGGAAGTATATAGAACACCTTTCTCTGAGCCTCACAGCAGAATGCCTAAATTTTGATAGACAGTATTCTAATAGGTGTGAAGAAGGCCCCCAAGTGTCTTATCACAGCCATGGAACACCAGTACTGTTTCTGAGGCCAAAGATAGCCTAAGGCACAGGAAATATGCAGTATGGACTAAGAAAAAAAATTCTACCTCTCCAAACCGATGGGAGAGAAGTGATACAAAGGAATCTGGCCTGCACAACTATGAAGAAGGAAGCTGAAAACGTTCTAATTTAATGCTAATAGTTAACCATGTTGATGAAGAGTTAAAAAGAAGCTGTTTTATCTGTAAGATATTGTGTGTGGCAAATAAAAGACATGTATCTCAGAATGCAGAAATGCAGAAGCTTCGGATGGATCCAAACATAGTAGCTATGATGGAAGATCATGGCTGTCTACTTGGGGATGCATTTATTCAGCTCTCCAATTGCGAATGACCTGAGTACAGGATTCAGCATGCATCCTCTACTTCAACTTCACTTATACCAACTGCTCCTTACATGATACACAGAGCATCCTCACTTAATACACTGGGCACCTGCAAAGTCCAAAGAAACAAAGAAATGCTCCTTTTTAAAGTGCATCTGCAAATCACAAATACCCAGGATTATACATCAGGGTCTAATGAATAAAAATTTCACTGTGGAATCATCAGTGTGACAGGTATATGTGTGACAGGAGCTGTGCCCAGATAGGATCTATCATTTCTACAAGCCTGGAGTTAAAGCAATTCTCCAGTGCTTCATTGTGAACTGAGAGTGTGTGGTAACAATGGAGTGGGACTAATTTGGAAACCATCAGCTGTTTGGGAAAGTGTATATCAGTTCCATTCCTCCATAATTTATACACATTTTGACCATAGTTCTTGGCAATAAATAACTGAAATAAATTCTCACTGTTCAGAGACTTAGTCTCATATTCTTGTCACCACTTTTCGTATTTTCATGGATAGGCCATGATTGACTTAATATGTAAAAGTGAAATGGTATTCGGGAAGTAAAACAGAAGGGGGAAAGCTGCAGCCAATAGATCTTTCGCATTGGAGATTGAATAGAAGATCATATTCCAAGTGTAGTATTTAGTGTCCAGTGTTGAATATATATAATATATGACCATTACAAATCCACTTTCCATTGCAAAGTCCTGCTCTTGTCGTGACATATCTTATTACTCAATTAGAGCTTCTAGTATAATGGAGGCATCTTTCATCTTCTAGATGCGGGCCAGCACAAAGCCCAACATCCTTGGGAAAGAGAGTGTATGAGAAAAGTGTAGCTGTTCTCGAAATGGCTGCAGCTACTTGGAGAGGGAACTGCCTAGCTGAAGGTATGCCATCTCTATGGGGACACACCACAGAATACCACGTACTCTCCAAGATGAGAGATTAGCAAAAGCTGTCTTCTGGAGCCATCTTAAATACATAAATCTACTACCACAAATATCTAACCAATACAAATTTCGGCAATGCAAAAGATGACATAGGATTCACATGCTAGTTATTCTGAAAAGAATAAAGACATCATGTAGTCAGTGATACGATGAAAATGTAAATGTATTTAAATGAGGACAATTATGAATTGGCTTTCCCGATCCATCTAATTCAACCCCAAATCTCAAAATACAGATATTCATGCATTGCACAAAGTATAAAGTGATGGACCAATGCTGCCTTTCCAGACATACATTGTTATTCTTCACTTTTGCAAAATCATCTCCTGGGTTTTCTTGCCCCTCCTTACACCAGTATCACCTACATAGATAGTGTTTTTTCAGTTCCCACTGTCAAGCGCACATAAAGCATCACATACATCTTCACTGAATGGTTAAGGATGAATGACGAAGTGAGGGCACATGATTCTGTGAGATGCACAACAGCGCTTTTCACTTACTTCCCACTCTTCGATGTGCTCCGGGGCTTTGTGGAGGATGGAGAGTTGGCACCTGAGTTGAAGTTTGAAGAACCCCATCTATCCTTACTATACCCACCGAACAAAAATATATACAAAGAACACGGAGACAAAAAGCAATTAGTCATTTCATTTAACGATTTTCAAGACCCCTTTCCCTTCCTCTCCCTCCCTTTCCCGCCCTCTTCCTCTTTTTCCCTCTCTTGCCCCCTCCCCATCTCTCTCTGCATATTTTTTATCCAGTAATGTCCTTCAATGTCAAAGACAATGCGAACTATTAGTCAACATCAAATAAAACAACTGCCCTTCAGAGATTCAAAGTTTGACCTGTTAGCTTCCATTAATAGTAGCACTATAGCCCAAGCTCCCAAGAAGGCTCTAGTGAAAAAAAAAATGGTATAAAATACTTAGTCAAAAATGAATAGTTTCTTTTTAACACAAACCAAAACCAAAGACTCTTACATTTCCAGCCACTGGAGGGTTTGCACCATAAGTTCAGTTCTAAAGCTGCTGACTTTCAATAATGGATATGAATACCATAGCCCAAAGACTTCAAAATGTCTTTGGGAGATACTATCATTAGATGAATTTATAATTTTCACTCATAATTTTGCATGGGAAGGCCATGAATTGAGATACTCTTACCAGAGAAGCACCACTTACTTCATGACCAATTTAATTTAAATTTCCACCTTCAATAACTCCACAGCTTATGTCAAACCTTGGAAACAATTACTAAATAAATCACAAGGAATGGTCTGCTTAATCTCATCAGGTTAATAAACGAAGGCAAATTAATCACCTCGAGGTAAACAAAGAGGCATAATTGATTGGAGTCTCCTTGATTACTTTATTCTATTTCCGTTATCAAACTATTTTACCATTATCTTCAATTCAGCTGCTTTGCCTTGAAATTAATACTTTACTTCATCTTCAGATTTCCATGGAAACCAACTCAACGCCTTTCTCTCTATTTGATGTGTAGAATTCTTTATCCTAATTTAATCAGTAATTTTTTCTGTTACTAAAATCTATGTCAGCATAATATACATATATATATATATATATATATATRTAGAGAGAGAGAGAGAGAGAGAGAGAGAGAAGGGGTAAAAGCTGCTTGTCTTCTTGTTCAAGGTATATAATAGGAGTTTATTTTTAAATTAATTTACTTATTGTGTGTGTACACTCAAGTGTATATGCACATGTGCTATAGTATGTGCATTGAGGTCATAGGACAACCTGTAGGAATCAGTTCTCTCCTTCTACTGTATGGGACCCAAGGGACATCCTTACTTCATTAGGCAAGGCAGGAAGTGCCCTGGGCCATGTTATCAGCCCAGGACCTTTCTTGTTAAACTTGAAATTTTTTATTATTATTATTATTATTATTATTATTATTATTATTATTATTATTATTATTATTATTATTATTATTATTATTATTATTATTATTGTGTGTGTGTACAGATGTGCTAGTGTACATCATGGTGTGCATATGGAAGTCAGGAAACAACTTTCAGTTGTTTCTCCTTCAGCCAAAGGTTTCCAGGACCAAAGAGGGGTTGTTGGGTTAAGTCACTGATCACTTTTACCTGCGAAGCCATCTCATTCATGGGTTTAGGACCTTCTGTGGGTAGAGAATAGTGTCTAAGAGAATGTCAAAGTACTTTTAAGATTCTTGTGACTCTTTAAAGCATTTGAAAATAAGTGTCTCTGTGGAGCAGCATTTATGTGAAGGCTGGGAGTGTGTCATAAGTGGCGTTCTGTTCTAGTCACTGGCTTCAAATGGGCACCAGGCTGTGATTGGAACAAGAAATAATGAGGGGTGATTGCAAAGGTAATAAAGATGTATAGGTCCAGACAAACACTAATCAGGAGAAGTGGATATTAGCAAAAGCTCAAACAGTTTGAACTAAGTGTCCACAAGGGCCAAAAACATCCTTATAAAATGGGAGCTACGCAGGTGGACTCTGATTCTGCTGCTTGGTGTGTGGCTCTGCAGTGAAGGGTGGAGATTCTAAACAGCAGAGAACTGGGGGCGGCCTTAACTATGCTGTTCACTAACTCAGCAGCGTGGACTACCTGCTAATGGGGACTGACGAGCTGTTATGTCTTCTTGTGAAAGAATTCCTTAGGCAGTTCAGGGACAAATACCACCAGTCACTCTCTCTATGTAAAACAAAGGTCAGAAATTGGTTGTCACAATTCAAATCTGGGCAAAAGATTCCGGGTCAGAAAGAGCAATCTTGGAAATATATATGAAAATATCTTAAGGATACTTGTCACTTTGGATGGCAATAGATAGTAGAAAGAAGGAAAGACGGGAGGGGGAGGGAGGGACAGGAAAAGGAAGTAAGTTAGTTCCCATTCAGAAGCATTCAAAACTATTGTTTTGAAAAAAAAAATGTGTGAAGTCTGATGCAAAGGATGCAATAAGCTTTCAGTTTCAAAGCACAAGTAGGGGCTGGAGCTATAGCTCAGTTGGTAAAAAAATGTTTGCATAACAGATGAATCTCTTGCTTGGATCCCCAGCTCCACAGACATAAACAGGTGGTTGCATACATCTGTAATCCCGCACTCAGGAGGTGAAAGTGGGAGGATCAAAAGTTTAGGATCCTCCTCAGCTGCAAATCAGGTCTGAGGTCAGGATGGGTTACAAAGGGCCTTTGACTCAAAGCGGGGAAACACAAGTAGATCCCAGTCATCTCCCAATCCTTCACTCACACAGTAGGCAGTGGGAAATTTGCTTGGAAGCACTCTAAAACCAGAGATCTTCTAAATCACCCTTTGAACACTACAGACTCAGACTGTGTGCCCGGAAGTTTAGGAGTCCCTGTACTTTTGAATAAAACAACACCCATTCTCACTGTTAAATCCCCACCTCTGTGACTGCCAAAAAGTCAGACATCAGGGGAAAATGGCAGCCTGCAATGGCAGACTTATTATTAACTGCTTCTCTAGAGGTGGGTTATCCTGGGGCAGCAGCCTTTTAATGATGGAGATGATCGGACTCCACTCCACACCCCCCAGATCTACAGCCAAATCCCAGAAGTGCAAATCTGAGGGGAACGGAAACACAAACATTCTCAAGAATAAATCACACAGGAAAGGTATGGCACCAAGGCCAGAGGTGAAAGTACTCAAATGTCTCCAAATGTGTATTCTGTGTAAATAACAGATGGGTTCCCGGTGGGAAATGGATCAGAAAGGGGAGTGGGCAAGAGGAACTCTGGCAGGCTTGGATCCTAGGAGGGCAATTCTGTAGCTATCCTAAGGAGAGTTGAACAGAAAGGTCAGCCAAATATTGGGGAAAAGAAGCCACCCTTCCTTCTCTCTGAGATGTAGGCTAGGTAGATAAATCTGGACAAGATGCTGTAAATCTCAAACCTTGAAACACAAAGAATGAAAGCAGCAATTCTGAGGACCTTGAATTTTCCCACAGTGCCTCAGAAGACATAAAGAGAAAATACTGCTGCTGCAGACTACTGGGGGCCTCAAAGATCTGGAAAGACACGGTCAAAGGCCCAAAGACGAAGATGCTGCCAAGAATTCTGGTCCCTGAAACATCCAGAACAATCCCAGGGACTTACAAGAATGCCTGCTTGCTTCTAAGCTATATGGAGGATAATTTGTGGCATACGAGAATTGGGAGGAACTGAGCCGACTTTGACCTAGCTCCTAACCTATGCATCTGAAACAGACATGCTCAGTTGTCACTCGTTTGATCCATCTCTTTCTATGCTGCTTGTCAGGTCTCTCCACTTTGATCTCTTTGAATTGTAATCTTGAGAGCTGTGGTTGAGATCCCCGAAGGTCAGGGTCCAACCTTCTTGAGCCCCACCTGTGTTGTACCCTCTTCTGAGATAAGATTCTGGCTCGCCTCAGGGCTCCATCAAAGGCTTGTGAAAACAATTCCAGGTGAGTTTCCGATAAGAAAAGTTAATGCAGGCCAGCCCTCCTGACTGCCTAGTGGGCTGTCTTCACTAACTACTAATAGCAAAGAGGCCTTCCCCCACCCCTTACAGGCTCCCAAAGGCTATAAGGGTGTGAAAGAAACTCCTGTGTCTATTCCACCTAAGTAGAAATACTGTGATTGACCCAAATCTGCAGCATTCTCAAAGGGTTCCTGGTAGGACAATTTGAGATCTGTTGTCAGAAACCAAAATAGCAACCAGACCCCTTCCTGCTGTTTGTTTGTTTGTTTGTTTGCTTGCTTGCTTGCTTGTTTTTTTCTGTTACCAAAGGAATAATTATGAACAAAGAACTTAGTGGTTGAAAACACACTTGACTTTTTTCTTTACTGCTATTTGGGATTGAGGCTAGAATCTCATACATGCAGGTCATGTCCTCTACCAAACTACATGCCCCAGTGACTTAGCCCATTTTCTTGATGGGCATGCAGAAATCTGTATTGTTCATAGAATATTATAAGCTTTTTTTTTTTTTTGAAAACGGTCCCAGGTCCAAGAAAAACACTTTGTTTCTGGAGTTCCTAAAATGGTAAAAGTGAATTTCCAGAGTCCTAAGAATCCGAAATTGCCTTTCTGAAGGCAGACATGGCCGACCGCAGACTTTGGTCACCACATCATTTTCGAGCACTGAGCATATGATGCTGCTTCTATTTTGTTGCTTTAACTTTTAAATCAGTCAGTGCTTGTTATGATTTAAACAACCTTTGTCCTGGAAAAAAAAAAGCCATGTCAAGAGTTGGTCTCCAAATTAACAATATTGGTAGGTATGAAGCATTTAACAGGAACATTTGGATCATAGGGCCAGAGCTTTTATGAATGGGTTATTTAATTGCAAGAGTAAGTTGCTCGCAAGGGAGTCCAACACTTCACACTACATCTGCTCCCCTCAGCCCATACCTGCTGGCTACTCTCAGATGTCCTTCCATCTTCTGTCATGTTGTGGAGCAGCAGGAGGACTCTGCTGACTGAATTAGGAGGACAAGACTAAATGAGCCCTCCTAATTACCTCTCTGAGAAAACTCCAGCAGGAGTGGATGAGATTGTCATTTTGGTTTCAGACAATGCACATCAAACTGTCCCATCTCGATCTTCAGTGCCTTTACAACCGTGATAAACAAACCAGCTTTCCCTGTAACTATCTCATGCTCATGAATTTGGTTAATGCAACAGAAAACAGGCAAAGCAAGCACATAAAAAATATGTTGAATGAATAAACGAAAAATGCCCTGCATTTGGGCTCAGAGGGAAAGATTACCATCAAAGATTAAAATGTCTGGCATCGATGTTAGAAAAAAAAAATGGTGGCATTACACATCACGTGCTTTTCCATGTCTCACAAACAGTCCAGGAGAACTGGACTCTGCTTACTGTGATTTGCAAAAACAGGTGAGTTTTGAAAAAATACTTAAAGCAAATATGCTTCGATGATGAGACAGTACAGCTTAATAATAGTACTAAGCCTGTTGCAACCATATAGCTTTTTAATGATTTCCAATGCATGTTCTTGTAAGTGATAATAAAGATGTTGAGGGCTTGTTCCAAGTCCCTGGGGAGGGGAGGATAGCGGATTCTGTGCTCTTAGCAAAGAATCTAGGCTCCAGGAAGCTCCCAGGATCAGGAAACGCACTTAAAACAGCCACTAGCATGGATACAAACTCACGCAGTGTGCTTCCCAAACAGATATTTGAGTCCCCTCAACAATCTGTCAGCCAAGTGGAAATCCTCTGGGAGGCTTTTAAATCCCAACTGCCTCCTGGTGAGGACCTGCCTTTCTCTTCTCCAAGATGCCTCCATTTTTTTTGGAAGTAGTTTGCCGTTGCTCTGTTACTGAGTATGAAAGCTCTTCAAATATCGACTCCTTTAAGGAAAGCTAATGAAGCATCTGTATTTCATTTTCCTGCCTTGGTGTGTCCTGAGCGCAGGTTTTTTTTCTCTGCCCCGCCCCCCCAACTTTTTCATTTCCCTTCCTTCTACCTGAAGTGTCTCAATTTGAGTCCATAGTCCTTTTAGTCTCTTATATTCATTATCTCTATTTCTGTCCCTCATCAAGCAGAGAAAGGTCAGTTCTCTAAGGTGCACTTTATTTTGCTTCTCTCTCTGGTTTCCCTTGACTTAAACATGGATAGCAACTGGGGCTTTGCAGAGGAGAAGACAAAGGCTCATCTTTATTGCTATGTCTCATAATATAAGTATAGTCTCTCAGGAACAATTCCTAAGCTCAAAGCAGTTGTGCAGGAATCTTGAGTCCTAATCCCAGCTGCCAATGAGACATCTAACTTCGTGCTGTCTTAGGATTGTCATGCGTAAAACAGAGACTATTAAACCAATCAGATAAACCATTCACAGAGAAGCTCACGCTGTTCTGTAATTGCAAAGCTTCCAGAAAAGTCAGGCCGGGCACATACATTTTCTTGCCCTCTCCCCTTCCATTAACTTCCCGCTCCAGCAGCTTGCCACGGGGCACCAGGGGCTGAGGCAGTAAGCTCATTGATTATTGTTGCTGCTTTGCTCTCTTCACCTATCAGCAGGTGCTGGGGTGGTGCTTTGTTTTGTTTTGTTTTGCCAAGGGAGTGGTAGTCACATCCCTTCATGTCTCATTGGGTCAGGGGAAAAATGTGTATCAGATTTTAAATTGTATTATGGTTTCATTTAAGCTGGCTGATCCCTTACATATTGTAAAAGAGTGTGGACCTTGCTTTCAGAGTATCAGGCCAGTGCAACTTTACCTAATAGTTATAAGTGCTATTATTAGTAGTAGAGCCACATCAAGCTCTGGGGTTTCTTCATCAAGATAGGAGGTTGAACAAAAGTCATAGTTCTGAAAGTAAATGACTTTGGGTCATTGAGACCTGAAATATGAAAAAAGGTGTTCGGTCTGGCGTGGTCATTAGAAAGATGGAAAGAGCAAAGCCATGCCTAGAATAGAAAAAGAAAACAGAACAGAACTGAAAGGAGGAATGAAAATACACTTTAAATAACAGCTACAGAGAATGTTCAGAAACCAGATGACTGGGAAACAAATCTGCTCTCCTGGTGAAAGAAATTAGATGGGAGGAAGTATAGGTTATAAAAGATGAGGAAGGATTTGGTTTGGCACATATCAAGCTGGGTTATGGATGGACAATTTTGGGCAAACTTTTAAAGAGATGGCACTAGAATTCCAGAAGAAAGGCAGAGAGCAGACCCCTGGAGCTCCCGGGGACTGGACCACCAACCAAAGAGTACACATTGAGAGACTCATGGCTCCAGCCGCATATGTAGCAGAGGATGGCCTTGTTGGACATCAAAGGGAGGAGAGGCCCTTGGACCTGAGGGGGTTCCATGCCTCAGTGTAGGGAAATGACAGGACAGGGAAGACGGGAGTGGGTGGGTGGGTGAGCACCCTCACAGAGGCAGGGGAGTGGGGGATGGGAAAAAGGGGGTTGCCAGAGGAGACATGGCAAGGGCAAAACATTTGAAATGTAAATAAAGAAAATATCAGGAAAAAAAAGAAAAAAAGTTAATTACAGCACCTAAGCCACAATATAAGAAGTAAGACCCAATGGGATCATAGTCCTTATGGTTAAGAAGCAAATATTTCTGATGGCAATCCTTTGCCAGAATGTTTAGTTCCTTCTTAGGTTGTGGGTATTGCAAAGGTTTTGCAAAGATCTGTAGACCGGAAATCCAAGTAAAAGAGGCCATGGTGGTTGATTTAGTTGTATAAAAGTCAATGCTAATGAGGGAAAAGTGCAAGCCTCGATTCTTGTAGCTTTTTTCGTTATGTCTCTCTTGCTTGTCCCCATACCCTAGTTCAGATAGATCACCTACAGTTGGCAAAGTTAGCTAGGTACAGAGTGGGTAGAAATTACTTTGTCAATCCTTAATAGAAACCCATTACACAGTCCCTCTCATAATTCTGCCATCTTCCTGTAAGAAGAACCCTTGATGATGAACAAAATTAATCATTTAACACAAGCTTCATTTTTAGTTCATATCTTTTGCTTTGACCATGATCCCTAAGAACTAATGGAATATTAGAGGCTACACTAAGATCTGCTGGGATTTCCCTCTGTTTCTGTTTCCATTTTCTACCTTGTTTCTGTATTTTGGTACCATTCTGGGTGGTTGAGGGATACCATCCTTCAGTCATAAAACCACAGTGACACAAGCTCTCTGGGGGCAAATTAAGGACCTGAGAATTTCTAATTCTAACATATTCTCAGCAAATGCTTACGTTGTCTGCCCATGATCTGCATCTTGAGAACCACTGCTGCTATGGCAGTAGAAATCAAGAAAACAATCAGCGATATTCACTGTCCCTGATTTCCAGACAATACAACCAGAACTCATTCCATGAAGGGCAAGAGAGTAGAAGACATAAAGGGCTTCCATAAGACTCTCTGGAGAAAGTCCTCTTTCCTGAGGAAGTGACAATTACTGCAACCACCACAGAGTGGAGCTCAATAACAGGTAAAACGAGAATTGGATCTGACAAGCATTAATTGAGCCTGCAGTTCTATTTACTGAAAACGATCTGGCATAATTAAAAATTCACAACTAGAGTCTTGTTTGTGAATGTTCTATATTAGGGAGTTCCCAGAGTGGGCCAGAGTCTCAGTGAACTTTTTAGGAAAAGCTGAAGCAGTCAAATAGTACGGCAGGAATTAACACAAGAAGAAAAAAAGGAGAACTCTATTTGCTTGGCAGAATTTTGATTTTATATAGTAGAATAAAATAAGCCAAAAGTCTTTGTGAAGAGAGGAATACTTCCCTTTGGGGTTATGATTGATTATTTTTACTTTCTAATGGTATTTTTCAGAACTGTTCAAATGTATTCATGAACTACATATTTAGTGCATAGGAAGTTTTCAATACTGGCTTACTGGAAAACATGCCTGAAGAATTGACTGCTAGCATGCATTTGTTGAACTGAATTGGCTGACTGACACACATTACATTAGAAGTTTGTTAATAGAGCCACGTGGCCTTTTTTATTGTTCAAATGACTTATGTCAGATCACACTGCATGCCTAAAAGAGTGATAGTCTATTGTAGTGCCATTTCCTGTGCCCTGGTGCTCGCATATAGGAAACTCAAATACACTAAAAATCAGAGTGTGTCAGCAACTTCAGAGAGCAACATTCCCTACCTAGAAGCAACCGTGGGTTTGTGGGGAAAATCTGGGCCCTGGAATCAGGAAGAACTTGGATCATATAATATTTCTGTACTCTCTGGAGAATTTGGTCAAACAGCATCAACAAGACATATTTGTTTAGATATAAGACTTCTGATCTTGACAATGGGAAGTCAGACACCAATCTTTTTAGCTAATGCTGGCATTTAAAGCCAATATTTCAAGTGCGAATATCTACTTCTTGCCATTTTAACTGCTATCTTAGGGACCAAATAAATGTATCCAAGACTAAAAGGAGCATCTGAAACCTTAGAAATCAGGCGGAATGGCCACATTAGGCTGAAAATGTTTTCTGGGGTAGTTAAAAAGGGAAAGTTCCTATAAATCATGCTCCCTTTTTAATAGCCTCTTTCTGCTTTGTTACAGTTAGTATACTGTATATACATGCTCATATACAATTAAAAACCCACCAATTCAGGAAAGTAACACATGTTGTTCTATATCATTTCATAATCACTGTTAAATACTAGGTCTTACATAATTCATAATAGATGCCTCTTCATGAATAGCCAGTCTAGTCAAAACCAAGGCATTTAGCTGAGCGAAAGATTAAGAACCTACTGACTACAATCTACCCTCAGACAAGGAAAAGGCTCATAGAAATATGAAACTTGGAAGAATCTTTAAAGACAGGAAAGGAAAGCCCAGAGAAGAGATGGGATGTATCCAAGAGAAGTATCTAAGGATAAAACATGAACTTAATGATAGAATTTGGCTGGCACATGAAAAATAGGCCCATAATCTCCATGAAGTGCAAAGCAATGCAAGGCTGCTTGGAACCAAAGATGATGTAACACAAATTAGCTGTAGCTCCACCTGCCAAGATAGTAAAGGTGGGTAGCTTTGTGCTCAGGAAGATGAATATGTACATGGAAGGAGATAATATAGCCAGTTTTGTTGAACTTTTGCATACCCATGGGACCACCCAGCGAAATGTTGATTTGGCAATTGGATACATGAATAGAGAATTTAGCAAGACATAGAGATCTCAGCAGAAGGCCAGTCTTCACAAATCTGAGAGTCTGCAAGAGTTCAAATCCACAGAGAATAAGAGACTGCACAGAGGGAATATATGGAGTGCACTGAGTGAGGAAGGAATTGCCAAGGAAGATGATTAAGGACAGGCCAGATAAGAGATTTGTGTGCTTGTGAAAGCCAAAAAGGAAACTGCATCTGAGAGCAGGAGTATTCCAATCATAAGAGACTCATTTGCTGACTATGAGACTGTTTTATGTCCAAGGACTCCAAGTGTTGTATGTTACTTTTTCCTAGGTGACATGTCTGATTAGTTGTGCTACTTCATTAGTCATCATACTGTCCTTTACCACACCAAGAGCATTTGATAGTGAAGAACACTTGATCACATCCAACCTGTTCTTATCAATTCCTGGCAAGGCTGACCTGCAGTACAGTGAAGGAAGAATATCATACACTAGCCACATTCATAATTATAGTCTTTGAATTATAAGTTGTTTTCAGTCTGGTCTTATTTATTAAAACAAAGGTCAATAAAACAAGAAACTGTCACAGAATAAATAAAAGGTACTAAGATGTATGTAAAAGGTAAAGGTGTACACTAAGGTGTAAAAAAAAGGTTATAGCTTTCCTATAAAAAATAAACTAGACTTTTGACTATTACCCTTGTTTATTAGGTTTCTCTAGTATAAGCAAAATCAGAAATTAGTCTTACTGTCCTTATCGTGGCTTTAAAACTCTAAAACAAATCTTGACTCTGGTAGACTCTGAATTCAAATTCACTTAATGTGACTATCCATTTGTCTTACCACTTGGGAAGGCCTGTGGACCTCTTTATAATATTGCTTCTTGACTTTGAAAATAGTATTTCTCTATTTCTCACCAGCCACCAGACAATCAACTTCTTATTTAAATACCACTTTAAAACTCAACAAACCAGGCCTCCACCAACTGATAGCGAGAACTTTGATAAAAGTGCTCAGCATCAGCAGGAACATTTCTTGGCTTAGTGGGAATGCAGGAACAGAGAGGTAAGACATGAAAGACAGACAGCAGCTTTCTAGTGAGAAAGTCTACAAAACAAAGAACTGGAAAGAACAAAAAGCCCCTTCCAGCAATTGCCCTCATGGTTAGCTCAAATGCTACTGGAAGATGAAAGTCCGGGAAGGACAAGCTCTCTTCCTGGCGGTCATCGAGGTCAAGAAAATAGCTGTCTTCACTGTTATTGAGATTATCCATGAAGGAGTGCCAGAAAATGTCAAGTCTTCTCTAGACTTCCCTTCAAAAGAAGAATATGAGCTTGAACACCTCTTGGATAAGTTTGAAAGAATTCTATATGTGAGCTAGGCCAATAACTTAAGCTGTGAAGAATGCAACTTTCACTGGGGCTCAAGGATCTCTGTCAATCATCAGGTCCCAGGAAGTAGATAAGTCTTCCAGATGGCTCTCCAAGAGGAGGGCCCTGGAAGCAGAACAGAGGATTCTATCTAGAAAAAAAAAACAAAACAAAACAAAAAAAAAAACAAAACAAAAAACCAGTGTTGGCACTTAAGGGAGGCAAGATGGTGCTTAATTCCGAGAAACCCAGACTTGGGAGGAAAGTATGCAACCAGCTGCTTGAATTGAATACAAACAATTCGCTGTGGCTTGGGGACACGCAAAATGAGCTTTTACAATCCATTTAATGGATAGGAAGATAGCTCAGTCAGTTAAGGTACTTGTCCTCAAGCCTGACACAACTCGAGTTCTATCCCGGGGAGCTACATGGTAGAAAAGAGAGAACAGACTCCTGCAAGATGTCCTGTGAAGACCATATGTATGTTGTGTTATGCACATACATGTACATGCACATAAATAAATACATAGGTGCAATTAAAAAATTAAGTGTCTGAGATATCCCTGTGTAGTGCGATTATCTAATGTTCACAAGGCCCTATCAGTACTCTTATAATTATATATGTTGAGGCCTCTTCTAATGCCAATTATGCTTTCTGTTTTCCATAATACTTTATTAATGTTACCATTTATATACTCAGCTTATCTAGGGCTTGTGGGAGAACAATTTAGTGTTAATATTCTAGATACCTAGAGATACTAAGAGGAAATAAAACCCTAGAGGAAGAGAATGACCATCTTATAAGCAGAAAGCTCTGCTATTAGATCATTTCTAAAACCTTTCCCTTGAGAAGCTATTGCTTTACTCATCCCTGATAGGTCCTGGTAGGAGTTTTGTTTCAATTAAGTGGATGCTTCCTTTAGTGCATGCTTGCCAAGATGTCAAAAGTCAAGTCAGACCCAGTAAAGGCACTTTGTTCCAACAAATATAATTCCAGAGTAAAGCTATCAGTGGTCTATGGAAGACCACACACTATGGGACACATATGGTTTGCAGACATGGGTCTTAATCTGTCTGAATTTTGTTTCTGGATATAATACAGATGCTTTGTTTCTTGACTCAATATGGCTCCTGGAATCAGAGTCCAATTTCAATTTTGTGAAGTAATGATGACAAACTGAAAGTCAAAGGAGATACTGTGTAAAATGATTCTAGAGTCAGTCAGTGATACAGCTCAGCAAGTCTGGTCACGTAGAAATTTTCTTCTTATACATGCTGCTGCTCCATGATCCCTCCATTTTTACTGATATTTAGGGAGAAAGAAAGAATAATTAAAGATTAACATTACCTATAGTATCAAAAGTTTGGCTAACAGAAACTTAGTTTATAACAAAATTAATGGCCCAAGCTAGTGGCATGGGGCAGGGAAAATACAAGCTTGTGTAATATCCTCTCAGACTACAACAGAGCAGCAATTTGTCATTTCTAATATACCACTTATCTTCAAATTGAGGGACTTTCCCTGGAAGCAGAATTATAAGGTGAGGAAAACAAAATCAACAAAAAGGCATTAAAATGGAAAAAGCCTAATCTATAAAACCTTGGTCTACTTGGATTAAAGAAATTGTATGTTAGAGTTAGTTGTGAATTTCCTGGCAACCAGGAAAAAAATGGAAACATGGTAGCTAATGGCATTGTCAACTTGTGACAAAAAAATGCTACTTTGTCAGAAGAATCAAACTTTATTTATTCGTGTGTGTGTGTGTGTGTGTGTGTGTGTGTGTGTGTGTGTGTGTGTGTGTGTGTGTGTGTGTCTGTCTGTCTGTCTGTCTGAGTAAACCTTATTTTACAGGACATACTGAAAGACAATATCCTCCCCACTTCTCTCTTATCGCTCTACATCTACCTACCCATCTATGTGTATGTATGTATGTATGTATGTATGTATGTATGTATGTATGTATTTATCAATTAATTATCTACACAGAGACCTTTTAAAAACTGAAGCTGAATGGTTCTAATTTCTATTTGGGAAACTTTAGGTAGCCACTGGGGATATCACATAAAAAAGATGGTAGTGGCAACTATGCTAAGTTAATGTGGTAGGGGCACATCCTTATTGGTAATCTAATCATATCCTAGTGAAGACAGTGAAAAACTCTGGTCTTTGTTAAAGCATAAATTGGAACATAAACAATCTGCACATTGGACAGCAGAAACGATTATGTCAATTTGGCTTTTTTTTTTTTTATATATATATATTGGTGGGTTTGAGACATTCCTTGGTAGGCTCAACTGTTTGGATCCTGCCCCAAAATTCATGCCTGTATTTTCTCTGTTCAACAGGTAGGGGGCCAGAGAGACTCAGTTGAAAGCTACAAATGCGTTAACGATTTCCTTTTGGTCCTCTTTCCAACTCTTTCTTCAGGCTCCTGGAATATTACGCTCTTATCCAATGATGACACCTATTCTCTCTGTGTGTTTTGATTATCTGCTTCCATTATCTGAAATTTTCTATCTATGCCTGCTAACAGTTCCCCCAAAAGCTATCCCTCAAGGCAAGGTAGTGGCTTAGTGCCTGAGCTGCAAATTCAACAATTTGATAATACTGTGCAGTCTCAGAGTCCACTTTTCTTTTATCCATAGATTACTGAGGAAGAGTGTAAGGAAGTTATCTTCCTCTGGAAGCAAACTTACCTGTAATCAAAGAGAACACATGAAAGGGCTCCAGAGCAGACAAAGAGGCTCCCTCTTCTAGACTTTAACAAATTAAAACCCACATTAATTAATTCTTCAGCTCTTTAATTGCTCCTGGATTAAATATGCTGAGGCTATTTTTCATTCCTGCCCTGGTTGTCACAAGTTCAATAATTCACTTAGGGAATTCTGGCATCATGTATTTGGCTCTGCCTGTCTATGGAGTCAAAAGGAGTAACTCATTAGTAAGTAAGAAGCATTCATTAGACTTGGGTAAATTTATACCAGATTGTTGGAAGGAGACTCATGCTCAGAGTTGCTTGGCAAATGAAAAGTCTGTATAGGCAATGTGATAAGGTCTCAGAAAAGATCTTCAGCAACCCATCAGAGCCTACACTACATCTAATGCATGCTGCTCTTCTCAAAGGTGTCACCTACAAAGGCAGTATGAGAATTCCAGGGATAATGATGGTGTCCACATTTTCAGGGCTCCTTCCAGGTAAATGTCATTTGGGGGAAGGTATGAGACACACGAGAAGTATCATTCATGACTACATAGTGACACTTCATTTTTGGCCTCAACTATAGGCTTGGTTATCCAATTACATCATAATTATCTCTTGATGAAATGCAATTGACTCAAAAACTCCAATTTACCTCCAAAAGACATCTTAAAACCATGCAGAGACATGATAACATGCTCTAACTGTCAAGTGTTCTAACAGTGCAGAAACATGGAAAGGTCAGACATGTTGAAGAAATTAGCACTTCTTTCCATCTACCGCTTCTGCTGTGTCAAAAATAAATCTGTTAGACTCTTTCATTTACTATAGTACTTTGATAACATTCTGCCTTTGACTAGAAATGAATCATAGTATCTGTATTCCAGGGTAACATTTTCTGCATTTTCTTACTAGATATACATGAAAGAACCTTGTTGAAATGCCTGCTTCCCTGTCTATGAGCTTTCATTGACTTCTCTAATGGAAATGGTTCTGCTGACAGGTGAGAAAATGGATTCATAGGTCAGTACCTTCAAAGGTCCATTAAGTATAGTGCTATTTAATAGCACATTAACTATGCTAACCAGTGTTGGACAACAACCAGGGAAATGCAGAAGTTTAAAAACTAATACAGAATCTTAGGAGGCTGAACACAAATGTAAATCACTACCCTCACTAATTAAAACTTTGGTCCTTTGATTGCTCCTGGATTAAGTCCACAGAGGTGATTTTTCTTCCCTGCCTGGCTTTGACACAAGCCCAATAATTCACTCTGGCATTCTGACGTCACTGGCTTGGCTCTGCTTTGCCTCAGAGTCAAAAGAGGTATCTCATTAGGGAAGGAGTGATATTAATTAGATTTCTCTAAATAAGACCGATGTATGGATGCTCCTAATTCCATCCAGATTATTAATAGGACCATATTGAGAAGTGGAAAATTGGGGTTCTTCTTAGAAGCCACTGCACCAGCCTCTCAGTTGACTGGTATGTTTCAGGTCACACAAATGGAATGTGGAGTAAAACAATGCAGTCTTGACAGTTAGCCTAATGCTCGTGAATGGGAAATGACAGAATATAGTGACATGAATTGTTTCGCAATTAAAATGTGGTCATGTCTCTTGCTTTATACTCACTATAGCCATATAGGACTTATAGTTCAAACAATGTGGATGTTCTATTGTTTCGATAACAATATAGTTAGCATCTGCAATGGATAAAACACTACTGATACAACGACATATTGTGAGCTACCTATTCTCAAAGATATTACAGAATTGAAAGAATGAATTCAAGTGACAGCTAATTCTGAGGAGGAAGCGGTAAGGAGTAATCTGCTGCTGCTAGGATTGTAAATGTGTATAGCCACTGTAGAAATCAGTGATGATGGCTCCTCAGGATGGTATGGATTAATCTACTTCAAGATCCAGCTATACCACTTTTAGGCATATATCAGAAGGACACTTCATCCTAAGACAGTGACACTTACACAACCATGTTCATGATCACTCTATTCATAATAGCTAGAAACGGAAAACAACCTAAATATCCCTCAATATATGAATGGATAAAGAAAATGTGGTACATTTACACAATGGAATATTGCTCAGCAGTTAAAAAAAAAAACATGGAATCTGCAGGCAAGTGGATGAAACTGAAACAAATCATCTTGAGTGAGGTATCCCAGACCCAGAAAGGCAAATATCATATGTGATACATACATATGAATATTAGCTGTTAAGTCAAAGATAAACAAGCTACAATCCATAGAGCCATGGGTGTTAGGAATAGAGTAAGGGACTAGGGGGAACAGGTATATCTCCCTAGGAAAGGGAAATAGAATATATAATTATGGATGGATGGGGAAGTAGGGACTGGAAAAGGAGGATCAAATAGGATGGGAGGAGGGAAGAGTGTGGTCAAGGCTAGAATGGGCAACTTGTCTCAAACGAAAAAAGTAAAGGAGAGATTTACAATGTAAGTTACTGGTAGAACACTTGCCTGGTGTGAATGAGGCCCTAGGCTTGATTCTCAGTGCTACGAAACAACCACCACCAAAAATCCTCATAGCCTCATTGCCTTCAAGGGTTGCTTGATAATGATGGTACCCTTGATAAATGAACAATTGTACATAGAGGCAGTAGGAACATTCTGGCCCCATGAAGGGCATTCTTCTGATCTTGAGAGAGGGAGGAGGCAATGGAGTCTGATGACCTGCAGATCGATACTTCTCTGAATGAATCTCATTGTAAGTGACACTCCTTTGGGGATGAGGAATGGCTGACTAGAAATCATTCAAGGTTATCAGATAAATGATAGTTTCTAAAGTATTCAGGTGTAACATTTGGAATTTAAACCAGGGGCCAGACATGGCAGCACAATGAAAGCTGCATCATCTGGAAGTTGTGTGGGTGTTAAGACACCACTGAAATCTTCAGTCTAGGGACCAGAATCATTGGAAGATAGTTCTGTTCTTATTTCAGAGTTTTGTGGAATACAACGTTAAGGTGGTTTTGATTATTTTATCAGAGGACATAAGTCAGAAGATGGGGGACTAGGAGTTGGGAGTCTGGGGAGATCGTTCTCCTAGACTCCACAAAGACAATAGCAAGGGAGGCATTAAAAGAAATCATGAAAAATAGCATGATCTCCAAAACAGAGCACAATGGAAAAGTGTGGTGGGAAGAGTCTGAGACTACTGATTCAAAATACACACACACAMAAAAAAACCCGAATGAGAAAAAAATTACAATGTATAGTATTCATTAAAGCATTTTAGTTCAAAGAGGCAGTCAAGAAAATCTGAAACCGAAAGGCCCTTGGCCCTTATTGCTAATAGAATGAATCTTCACTAGGGGTAGGATTCATATTTACTTCTTAGATCTAAGTTTTAGTTGATACAAGTAGTAAGAAGTAGAAAGTAGAAAACTGCCTGAATTGCATAGGCTCCAGTGATAGCTAATCAATGGAAAATATGTCTTTAGACTGCACAAGAAATGAGTCACAGTTTCAACATCCTAATATGCAAAAATTATGCCCTTCCTGACCTCCCAAGGTTGATTCTTAGTCCCTTCATTTATCTCCTGCTGTCTGTCCCAGGCCAGGACCAACCCTCCTTCATTCTAAGTGAGGAGGCCCCAGAGAGGACCTTAGATGATCATGTAAATTCCTGCTTCGATTTCATTATTCAAAGATGCCCCTGGGAAAATCAACATTGATAAGGCATTATGGTAAGAGATATCACAATGAATAACTAGCTCAAAATTGGTACATATGATAGCCTGCCTCATAACTTAATATCAAAGCTGTTAAAATTGAACCATTAAGAAAATAGAATCTATGGCTCATTTTTAAATCAAATTGCTGATTTAACCATTCAAGCTTTAACTACAGCTAATTGACTCGAAATACACCCTCCAACAGCCTCTAGACCCAAAATTGCTTGCATTTAGTTATACAAAGCAGATTGTTATAAAGAGCAAATACCAAAATTTCCCCCTAATCTCACTGAGAATTACTGGGAAAGTTAATATTACATTTTAGAACACTAAGAAATTTGACATATCTTTATAGAATATAATTCATAGTTAGACTGTAAGCTATGATTGTATGTTTCTAACTCTACTGGAAAGAATGGTGGTTAAAAAGAGCAAGCCACTGAATTGAGTTACATTGACCCACAGTGCCAGTGTGCCTCAATGTCCCTGGTATCTGGGCTCCAGAGAAAACAATTGAAATCTTTTAAAATCAGGAAGCTACTTCAACTGAAACCTGAAGTTGACACAGATTTTCTCTAAAGGGACAGATAGGAAATATTTTCACATTTGAGGACTTCACTGCTGAGGCACAAAAGCACCACAGACACCATGCAAATTAATGCATGGCTGGGCTCCAACTGAACTTTATTTACAGACACTCAAATTTGTATGCCATATAATTTTCAAGTGTCATGAAATAGTGTTCAGGGTTTTTTATTTACCCATTTGAAAATACACAAATTATTCTTAGCTCATAGATCATAAGAAAAGCAAACACGACTCAGCAATGGAGCTGAGGATATAGCCCAGCAGCAGTGCGTTTGACTGTGAGGCCCTGCGTTCATCCTCAGTACTTGCAGTTGGGGGAGATATGCAATGACTTAGCCTGGTCCTGGGCCAAACTTTTGTTGACCTGTGATGTAAAACCCTAAGTTGGCAACCTGCTTAAGAAGCGAAAAGTCTCTAGTTTCTTGAGACACTCATTTTGAAAGACAAAGCAATGTTCTGTGAGATTTAGGGTTATTATGTTCAATTATTGCCTGTTTCCCTCCAAAAAAAGTCTGAGTTTGATGGGGTGGGTTGTAGAGATACTTTGATTTGTTAGTTATTCGTATAGAAAGTGCCTTCCTTCGCCTCTTCCTTTTGCCTTCCTTCTTCCAGCAATCTTTCAGTAACTATAGTTTCTTTTCAGTTGTTTTTATAATACAAGAGACTACCTGAAACCCCATTATCAGCATTTATTCCTGACCTAGAATCTTCCATTTACTTGTCTCCCAGAACTGCTCATTATACTTTAAATCTAGTCTGTTCTTGAAATATTCTTTGTGGAGAATATGTTAAATTTTTATTGGCAAAGTTTTCTCCCCTTTGGTTGGTTTTATTAAAGAAAAATTACATATAGTAGGTTTCACTATTTTTGTGTCATCTTATTGCTATGTCCTCTTTTTAGTTTTTAGACGTTTTAAATTTATTTATTTATTTACATCCCAATTCTCAGCCCCTCCTCTCTTCATAGTACCCACTCACAGAGATCCCCCATCCCTTCTTCTCTGCTTTTCTGAGAAGGGGAGCCCCCCTTGCTCATCATCATTCCTCACCCACCACCCACCCCACCCCCAGCATATCAAGTCACTGTAGGATTTGGACAGATAAAGCAGCCCAACTAGGGCAACAGGATCCACAGGCAGGAAACAGATTCAGGGACATCCACCACTTCGTTGTTGGGGACCCCTCATGAAGAGCAAGGTGCACTTCTGATACATATATGCAGTTTTAAGGAAATAAGAAAGAACATAAAAGCTTCCTCAGTTCTCTTTCAACAAAAGGGGAATCCATATTCCACTATGGCTGTAGCACAATGACATTTAAAATGGCACCAGTACTACTAATGGCAGCACTGGTAAGGATCAAGACACTATGGTAAAGGCCTGGGTTAGACCACTTCTCTATCACACATGAAGACTTGAGTTCCTTCCTCAGAACCACACTATGGTGAAACCAGCCACAGCAACTCTTAAAGTGGCATCTGCATATACATTAGGTACAGTTAAAATGACTGTGCTATGTTGAGTGGCAAGAATTTGTACTTACGAACATGCAAGTGTTATTATTAGCTTATTGGAGTTATTCCCAAGGAGCAGGTGACAGGCTGGCTTTATCTGATGGGACAAAACACCAGTATTGCAAATGTGACTATATCTCTGCTTTAACTCATGATTAGCTGAGAACAAAGGAGGAAGAAATGAATTTCTGTGAGCCTGGCCCTTATGTGACATGAAAGGATTTGGGCAGATCCCCAAGAATCCTCCTGTGTTATGTCCACATGCTTTGAGATGTCTATCCTAAGAACAGAAGATCATGAAATTTTTGAATAGTTATTAGGTGCTATCTCATAACACCAAAGAAACAAGGACAAACCTTAAGCTGGTCTCATCTGGTTGTCCCCAAGAATAATGAGAGCAAGATAAGTTGTGGTTGCAACATCCATGCCCGAGTTGACATTAGAGTCTCAGCAACATGAATTTTAGACCTAACTAAGAATGTGTGATTATTTACTAGATATGCCAAAGAGTATATTGCTGTTCTGGACAAGAAGTCAATAAGCCATACAGTTGTCTTGGGAAAATATATATATCTCTATGGACAGTGGCATTTGATTGCCTTTAACTATTTAGTAAAAGCTTTTGGGACAAAAGCTACTTAGAATACTATATACAAAAGGCAAGCATCTCTGAGGATTTCCTCTTTATTCTCCATCATGAACTCTAGCTAAAATAAACCTCTTCACTTTCACTGGACACACATCTTAATAAATTGTGTATTTTTCATGATTCATACTCCCTAAGGTGTCTTCTCTTAGTCTAACAGGGTAGAACATGCACAATCCAGATGTGAAGGAAATGGAGACCCCAAAGCTAGCAGGCATTGCTCTCTAACTTGTGCAAGGCTCAAAAGTACTGGCTAAAACCCATGAGAGAAAAGAACAACAGGAAAAGCATCTGTTTTCAAGTTCATTACTTGGGGTCGGGGAGACGAGGGAAGCTGGTTGTTTATAGAACAATTTACGGTTACAATTTCAGTGGTTGATTGCTTGGTTCCTTCATCCAGTTCCTAATCACAGATCAAACACAGGTTCCAATAATGAAATAATTTTAGGCATGATTACAAACAGTCTCCTACAGAGGGGTTTTGCCTAGAAACAAGAGGCTTTTACCCTACCCCCCAACACACACATTCCCTCCCCTCCCCCCTTACACAGGGAACCAGCCATCAAAAGGACTTATGGGATTGCAGTTCACCCCACTAACATTTCTTTCCTTTGTGTGGGCGGTGTGGTTGGTTATGAGCAGAATAGGGTAATAAATACTAAAGGAGACACCGTTCCCTTCTGCAATCATGAACTGAGCCAGGATTATCTTCCATCTTTGACAAAAAAAAACAAAAACAAAACAAAAAAAAAACTGGATACTTATCTCTTTGTTTCCTCATAGTAAGATAGCTCATTATTGCCTTCTAAGTCAGGTCTACACCTTCGGCCCTCCATATTAGAATTCAGTCTTCCGTAGCTCTAAGTAGTTACTGTGCCATCAGCTTTCTGAGCTCTTCCATACTTGTCCTTGTCACTTTCTTTTGAAAGCCTACAGTTGCCTTTTCTGTTGCTAGTCTTCTTTACAGCCCCAGGCAACATCAATCAGTCTTCCAATTGGCTCCATTTTGTTCAGACTGGATTTTATCACATTAAAAGCGTACCATCCATCTACACTGTTATCTCTGTATATTCCATCCCCTGGGAACTGTGGGGTGGTGTCTTTTTTGTTTTTGTTTTTTGTTGTTGTTTTGTTTTTGTTTTTTGTTTTTTGTTTTTTTTTGTTTTTTTGGTTTTTTGTATTTTGGTTTTTTTTCGAGACAGGGTTTCTCTGTATAGCCCTGGCT
>BDUI01001162.1:140021-154378 GCA_002335545.1 Apodemus speciosus
GACACAGAGACAGAGAGACAGAGAGACAGAGAGATAGAGAGAAGGAAGGAGGAGGAGAAGATTGAGGAGGAGGAGAAGAAAAATCTTCAGCATATCAACTAGTTTGTCTAGTGTGTATGGCACTAAAAATACATAATCCACAGCCATACTATTGGGTAATCACCAAGTTATGGAGCCCTGCTTGGCTTCCCCACATCCATCAAAAGCTGTCATCTGTTTCTCTTCAGTCTCACAGCTGAGAAGCAGAACCATCATTCAGCTTTCATTGTGCACTTCAATTACAGATGCAATTCAGGTATTCAAAGTAAGCCATAGTTTACATGGGCTGAATTTAAAATCAGTTCCAAGAGTATTATTTTACTTACAAATATTTTATGAGCACTGTGAAGGAGACACTGAAGCTGCTCCTATAGAAATGAGTAAATGAGGCTGAACTCTCCCGGTGCATGGCTTTGCATGGCATTCTATGAGTGGGAGTACTGAATTACATAGCTCTGCAGTAATACATCTTGAGGTTTTCAGAGAGCCTTAAACTCCTCAAATCCTCTGACTCTATTTCTTTTTTTTTATAAGATCCTGCATCTTTACAATTACGCCTAATTATTTCTGACTCTGCTTATTTCATCCTTTGTGAATTTCTCAAGCTATGTTGATGCAACCAGAAGCTAATTCCCATTATTTCTAGGAGGTGATCAAATAAAAATACGTCAGCAGGACCGCATTCTCCTGCATGGATGCAAAAGCAGGCTATTGTTTCAAAGGCGTTTGAGTCAGAAAATGGCTTCTGCCTAGAGAAATCTACAATGTTCATGTCTTCCCTGTATTTTTTATTCCTTTCTATGCATCATCGAGGGCATTGTCAAATCAATTCATGTGAAAAATTGGGAGAAAGACTATGTATAATCTCCTCATTTAGACTCATATGCCTCTGCATTTTAATTTCAAAACAACCAGTAAAGGCCATTTTAAAGACACAAATATGCCAGTTTAATATAAGTGATATTATACAGCTGTACATGTAGAACAACCTTCTTTTAGGTTTCCCGACAAATGAATACGATCTTCCAGAAAAGAGAAGGTAAACTGTGCCCTGTGGGCAGCAGATACCAAATTGGAAATTATAGAAGTCCCTAGAAGAAAGAATAAAGTGCCATGAACTGGCCTTTACAAATGGCACCTAGCATCCATACCAACTGAACTAGGAAAGTCAAAAAGGTTTTCAAACCACACAAGGCCTTGAAGAAGTCCTCTTACAATATTGGTGTCTAGTTGGCGTTGCAAGGCTGGAATGTGTAGAAAACAGCAGGACCCAGTGGGTAGTAAGTCAATGGAGCAGATGAAACAGGAAGCCCACAGTGCTACCTTTTGGGGGATCAGGGGCTAGGTACAATTTTAAGATTACAGATAAGGGCTATTTATAAAATAGGAAACACTTCAAATCTAGAAATGGAGCAAAAATTATGTAATAATTTCACTTGTGAACTTATTATCTTCTCCAGTTTATGTATGCACAATATCTCCTATGTAACACACACACACACACACACACACACACACAGAGGCAATTAAACAAGCAAGCACAAGAAGCAGACATAGTTAACTATATGTCAAGCTACAAGACAGGATTCGCTTGAACTGGTTTCCTTTCTAGCATCTAATTAATTGCATGTACATAGATAAGTTATTCTTGTGAGACTTCAGGGAAGTCAGAAGGTGAGCTTTCTAATTCTCACCTTAGGACCTAAGTAGACTTGGACTGAGTGCCAAGACAACTGACATGAAGGCTACTACCTGAATACTGAGAGGCCTTCTAAGATTAGCATTCCTTTCTTGGCACCTAACTTGCTGGTCAGCAACACCTATACTATATCACTTGGGAGCCTACTTCCAATGCAGTCCTTTATTTCCATAGTGTTTAGTTCTTTTTGACGATTCCCCATGGGCAAGCTGTGAAAGATACTGGGTTTTCAGATACTCACATAAAAGAAGTTGACAACTGCATGTGTGGTGCTGAATTGTCACCCTAGCTGGCAGAGGTTAGAACCAGAAGCAGTGTTTTAACTTCCTGTGACATTTACAAGAATTGTAAAGCTGGCTTTTGCCGGAAAATGTATGTTTAATCTAAGCAGTTCTGATACACTGGAAAATTGGTCCCTATGTATCCACTTTACAAAATTAATCAGAATGGTAGAAAGAGACTTGGCCCATATCTCTGGAAGCAACTAACTGTACTACTTTCAAGCTGTAAAGACCCTTTGGGGTCATGTGCTTTGAACATTGGTTTTATTGATGAAGAAATGAGCAGAGAGGGAAGAAAAAGTATGCAGAGTTCAGATTTTCCAGTTCCCAACTAAGGTTCTTCCCACTCCAGAAATAGACAAAGCCAAGGCTAGGCATGTCAGCATATCTTTGCAATCTCAGTCCTTGGGAGATGAAGGGAGGAGGATCCTATAGTTCAAGAACACAGCCTGGGCTATGTAACAGGATTCTGACACAAACACAAGTAGTATGCCTTGAATAACAAAGATATTCAAAATTATCAGAAAAAGTATCCCTAAGAGACTAGACGGATCATTCAGATTCTGTAATAGGCAAAGGAGGGCTATGGGCAAATTCTAATGCTGAAAAGGACAAGGAAAGTGTGGAACAGACATGTGACAAGGGACTGTACTGTACTATGCTTGAGAACTAGGGGGGCGGGTATGCTCTGCTGCTAACAATAGAGTGGGCAGAAACAGGAAATGAGAATTGGTACTGAAGCCAGGAAAGCATGAGGCAGTGGAAATGAAAAGGGTCCAAAGTATAAAGACCACAAAACATTAACAAAAGCAAAGAGCAAATTTAATGTCCCTCCCCACTCCCCATCCATCTGATCATTCTCTATCTAATTTCAATTTCCTTCATGGCATTGGCCACTCTCTAGGACTATCATGCTCCTGTACTTCAGTCTTAATTGCCTCCAACACCTACTTCCACATATGTACAAACTCCTTAAGAAACATAGGGACACTGGGTGAGCTTGCTTATCTCAGACCATGTGAAGTGCTTGATGAATAGGTATTGAGTGAACAAATCTGAAAACGATATAAAAAGTTAGACTGGGTTGGTCATATGTATGAGAATTTACAGACGAAATTTAAGGATTGGATTTTACTATTCTGACATCCAGTGAGGATAAGACACTGGCTCTAATCCATTAATGTTTATAAATCCTTCAAGGCAAAGGAAATAAGAGTACTAGGAATGTGTACATAGTGTTAATGTGAGAGTTGCTATGGCATGTAGTAACTGGAAAGCAGGGTGGAATGAGGTGCAGGCAGGAGCTCTGGGATATCCAGGATATCCTTAAGGTATAATAGTTTAATCAGGGACCAGACACTGGGATATAAGAAAGGACAAAAGTAGACGTTGATATGTAGAACTAGGACAAGAATATTGAATTGAGACCTGCCAACCCAATAGCCATTCCAGAGCTCTAAAAGGAAGTAAGGTATAACCATGAAGGCGAGGATCTTGCATTTGGCAGCTAAATTGGTCTTCATGTACCATAAGACAGGAAGTGCCCCGAGGCTGGAATAGGGCCAACCTTCTAAAAGAGAGAGAGAGAGAGAGAGAGAGAGAGAGAGAGAGAGAGAGAGAGAGAGAGAGAGAGAGAGAGAGACCATAGTTTCCATTGGAGGAGTTTGTTTATAGCTAGGTCTCCCTATGAAGGCACACACATTATCCAAGATTTGTCTATCCGCTTGCTCTAATTAAAATTTAAGGTTAGACACAATCATTCATCCAGCGTGAAACACTGATGAGCCCACTTGGAATGTAAAAGCCCAAAGCAACTCAATATTTACTAAATTTAAAGGAAGCAATCATTTGTAATTCGAATTTATGCACATCCTTTCCTCACTTCAGATCTGTCTTATTTCCCTTAAGTTCCCCTCATCATTAAGAATGTCAACAAAGTTATAGTCTCTATGTATCTGCAATAACTGAAGGAAAATGGATCAGGAATCTACAGGCAGAGACTTTATAGGTCCAGGATTCACAGCCTCATTTCTCCACAGAGATCCTGGCATATTTAGTAAATGTTTACAGAATGAATGAAAGGATTTCTTTATACCCCTTGAAAGAATTGTTTCAGCTTGTCATAATACTTCATGCCTACAATCCCAGAACTCAGGAGGCTGAGCCACAAAGCTTGCTGCAAATTCTGGATTGGCTTGGGGCTACATAAGTGAGTGTTTCAGGCCAGCATGGGCTACAGTTTAAGATTTTGCCTCGAAACAATTATATTCACAATATCTCAGACACCCTTGACCCAGCATATGAGTATGCCTGTGCACACAAGTACTCTCAAAATTCCCATATGGTCATTCTTCCCTTTGACAAATCACTGAAATAATAACCATTTGTTTCCCAAGAAAGATGATTTTAATTAACATTCCCTCCAAACATGCCAATCATCCAGCACCTTAAAAATGAACTCAATTTATATCAAGAAAGCTGTTCTCTATCCCCTAGAAAGCACACAGTTTTCAAAGACCCAATTGGTACTGACATTTCCAGTTCATAAAAAAACAGAGACTCAGTTTGCCTATCATGAAACCTGAAAGCCCAGTTTGTGCCACTCTGGTAACTTAGACTTCTTTTATTTCTGCTTAGGTTAATAGCCCACCGTTGTTCCTTGTTTTCAATTCCTAATACTTCTGAAGCTTCCATCTGTTCTCCTAAGGGGATGACAAAAGCCAGACTACACTTTCAGCCTCCTAGGATATCCTGCCCTGGAGATTCTCAGCAGGCATTTGGAAATTGAAGTTAGCTCAGAGCTCCAGAGTGAATTAAGGATTGGTGAGGTCAGTTTGAGAATCATTAGTGTAGGGGTTAAAGGTGAAACTACATGAAGCAATGAAATTATTCAGGGAGCCGACATAGCAAGAGAGGAGAGGCAGTTCAATGACAGGAACTCAGAAGTTGCTCCGTTTAAAAGGGAGCAAATGTGTGTACATGCATGTGCATAAAAATGTTTATGCACATGCACTAGTATATTGTGTGTGTGTGTTTACTAGAGATCCCAACAAAGAAAACCTAATGAATGTTATGAAAACACTAAGATAAATGGTGAACACTTTTAAGCAAAAGATGATATGGTCAAGTGCCAGAGACCTCAGATGTCCAGAAGACTGAAGCCAAGAAGTAGCCATCAGATTGTGATAAATGGTGGTCCCAGGTAACTTTTGTAAAAAGTAGTCTTCCCATTGTGGTTCTTGTGGATTGTATGTGACCAGACACACATGAAAGTATGCGAGATACACTGGTAAAGATCTCAAAGCACCAAAAGATTAAACATCAGTAAAGAATAAGATTGGTGCTGACTATCCCATACAATGAAGTTAACCATGGTTACACACTCTTACCCATGTGCTGGAATCATTGCATAGCATTCCTAAGCATGATTTGACTTTCATTGCTGTGATAACTCTAAAATGTTGCTACATTTTTTGCATTTGAGAAAACCAGAGCCAACAAAGGTTAAGCAAGTTACCCAAGGCCACACAGACAGTGCTAGGATGGGACCAGAGTTCTCTTTGAAGTTGAAAGTCCCTGTTGCCAGCCACTAAAGTCTTCACATCCAGACTTCTGTTAGTTATGCTTGAGGAGAAGGGAGCTGACACTGATCAAGTGTCTCTTAGTGTCTATCAGCTTCTTTGCATTGAGTATTTCCTTTCACACATGTTCCATCAACTTTCAGGCTTCATTTACTAAAACCTTACGAGGACATGTTCAAATAATTCTATTTTGGGTTCATATTAAATTTAAAAAAAAACCCTAAAATCCATATGGTTGAAAAACGTCCTGTTATCACTCAAATGTACTTGTAAATTCCCAATGGTTTGAATTGTTTTGAAAGTGTGGCGTCATTGATAAGGTGGTTGTTTTTAAGATCCAAATTAGTAATAATCAAAGGCATTCAGTTAACTGAGAGGAATTGGGTAGCATGCTCTTAAAAGGCCTCTTCTAGCCTTGACTTTTGACAATTCTTGCATGCAGACCTAGAACCAATAATGTCAAAGATACGGGGTTTTGAGGAGAATGGAAGTTCAGCAGCAGAACTGGTCGGTATGTCAGCATCTTATTATTCCGTAAAATAGTATAAAAATAACCCCATGGCTGTTAAAGACATTGATTGTGAATGCAAATCGAAGCTTGGAAACTCGACACCAAATGATATCCTAGAAATCCAACCAACTAATTTGCCTCTGACCCAACAAAGATCTTAGAAGACCCAATTGGCTATCAGGGGGGAAAAAAAACGAGAGACAGGGTGTGAGGGAATGACAGACACAAACTTGAGCAATTAATGTTTTGCTGTCTATAGAAAACCAAATGAGGTTCTGGTCTAAAGCAATTAGGATCACTGCTAATTGTGCATGTGTGTAGCAATAATACTAGGCATTTGGGGTGGCTTGCTCTGATTGTTCCCTTCTTCCTCTGGATTACAAAAATCCATTCAGACAGCTAAATAATAGCAAGTACTTAGGCAAATTGTTAATTATGAGGCAGAGATAATCATAATCTTGTACATTTATGAAACTGCATATACAAATGAGGATTACCAAATGAATCGTTGCTTTATTATTTTACCAGTGGTTGAAAAAAAAATACGCAAGCCTTGCAAACGGTTTTCATAATCATTCATTCTGTCCACCAGAAATGGCCCCATCAATATTTACCAAAGCCGTTTCTTTGCCATCTCACCACCTGCACCCCTCTTTTCTTTCTAAGAGTGTATAAAGAAGGTTGCCCTGACAACTCCTGCTCCAACTGAGCAGCACCATAATAAAAAGAACAGTATGTCAGGATGGTGCTACCATGGAACTTTTACAGCAGAAAGGAAATAAAAACTATCAACACTTCTATCAAAGCAATTTTAGGGAAAATAATCTCTCTTTTATTGACCATTTTGGTAATAATCATCCACCCAATTTTATTCACACTGAAATAAATCAAAGATCATAGTGGAAATGGGACACACTCAAAGTCACTGCTCTAGATAGTAACAACATGTAATATTCTTGCCACAAAGACACGTATCCAGACTATTATCTTTAAAAATACCCTCCCATAGCAATGTGTGACTAAGTGTTGGTGTCTGTCTCTACCGTGTATTTTAATGCATTATAAATGGACTATAACATTAAACAGTGACTTTTCTCAGTTGTCAAATAGTCTGGAAGATCTGAGGATGAATACGGCATCCCAGCTCCTGAAAACTAAATTGGGCATCTTACAGTGACCCCATCTAATCCATTTTTATAAGACCTAGTGGAGGAATGCCAAACTCATTATCACCTTTCTACTCTTTGATTTATTTGGTAAGGGAGAGGCATAGGTACATAGGAAGAGAAAACAGGCATTGGTAAATAATCTGGACCAAAAAAAAAAAAAAAAACACACAAGTCAAATATAAAACTGGTGAACATCAAAACTTTAGAAGAAAATATGCCATAAAAATAGAGCATGCTGTTTAAAAAATTTCTCATTAACCTCTTCAGCACTGGTGACAATATGATACAGCCCATGGCTACAGTGGGTGCTTTCTTGGAACATTTTCAATATTTCTTGTGTTTGGTTAGATTTGTGCTCCAGCACCATTCATATAGCAAATAAAGGCCTACTGCCTATGGGGTCACTCTGCCTTGCAAGTCCACATACTTGCATACTTAAAAAAAAAAAAAGGACCTGGTCAAGTAATGGATTTTCTGTTAAGGAAATGTTGATCCAATTGTTTTGTATCCCACTCTACCTTAGGAGCAGGCAACATGCCTGAAGCATTGAAAGACTGTTGATGCTAGGATGCTCTTACCCATACAGTCTACTCTGTCATCCAACTTCAGCTATCTCTCCGGAGTGGGGCAAGCTAAACCTTCATCTCACTTCTAGATTAGTTCTGCCATTAGACTTGAGACTGCATGCTGCTTTCAACTCAAACAAGCCAAGTATCTATAAGAAAAATTAACTATTTTATATTGCAATTGAACTGGCAGGTTATTGCAGAATCTACTTTCTTTTTCTTTTCTCTTTTTTTCTTTCTTTCTTTTTTTTTTTGCCTCCTTGGGATTTGTTAAACTAAAAATACATTGTTGCTTACCTTGTTGCATCTAGAATCTGAAAAATCCTCCACCTGTTAAAGGAACAGTAAAACCAGTAGCAAGAGTTTGCCAAGAGAAAAGTTATATTTTTATAGTTTCCCAAACTGAGAGGAAATAATTCATGGGTGACTTTCCCGTTTTGTTCCCCCATTAGCTCGCTGACAATAAGTGGGGACATTTCAAATCACAAGGCTGAAAAAGGAGAAGGGCAGCATTGAGAGCCAACCTCTGGATAGCTGTGGGTAGAGAATGATGTATTTACCACTCAGATTAACTCCATTCTCTTTCTCAAGGGGCAGTGGCAAACTCAGCAAAGAGAAAAGCCAAGAAACCCAAACCCAGACCAAGCCTAACCCTGGAGAGCAAGGATGAAATGGAAATGCTTCAATGAAAGGAGTTATGGTAGATTTTTCACATCCTTGGGAATGTCTGAACACATGCAAAAGAAATGAAAAGAACTTTTAGACTTTGCTTACACTCTTCAATGAGATGGAAATTCAAAGCATGCATGTGCACACACACACGCAGAGAAACACACACACAGTGATAAATAATTCATTATTGTAGTGTCTGGCACCCAAACACAAGATATCCATAAAAGTAAGTAAACAATATATCTCTCCATTTATAAAACTTGCTTAGATCTTTCTCATAACACAGGTCTTTGGAGTGATAAAACAGTAACTCTACAGTGTGGACCTCTTTTAGGTTTTTTTTTTTTTTTTGCATTTACTTGAGTGTTTGGAGGGGGGTGCACGTGTGTGAACACATACATGTGCCACAATAGATGCATGGCAGTCAGAGGACAGCCATAATATGTGTATAACAGTCAGAAGACAATTTGCAAAAGTTGATCCTCTCCTTCTACCATGTAGGCTTATGGGATTGAGCTCAGGCCCTTTGGCTTGATCGCAAGTTTGACCACTGGGCCATCTTAGTTAACTTCTCATCTGGGGACCGTCTGTCTCTGAAGTTGTGCCAGATCAGTTGGAGACTCAGTTAGCTTTCTGATATCAATTACACCACAACAAGGGGCACTACAATTACAAGGACCACTTCCTTGTGCACACAAAACAATGTTATAAGGGTCTATATGTTGTTATGGGAGAAGTGTCTCATTACATCAGAAATATGTTCAAGCTTCTAGGGTGAGTTACAACTATCTTTAAATAGCAGGGCAAGCAGAAGAGCCTTCCTTGCATCACCACTTTGGGAACAGTATATTACTTTCTAAAAAACCTTGAGTCCTTGGTGCGAGTATACCTCACTTTCCTGCTTCCCGCTTGCTAAGACTTCTGGGGAAACACGTGTTCTGAGAAACCAACATAATATGCCTGGTGAGTTTTGACACTAAATCTTTCAACGAGATACCCCCATTGGACTTGATATTCAAAGTCCAATGTATTCTCTTTAACTCCAGCCATAACAGAGAAGAAATTTAGAGCATTCTAATCTGCCCCATGACAGAACATCCTTATACAATGAAGACAGCCTAGAAGCCCTTGCGCCACACTTGGTCTGGTGAACCAAAGAAAATACAAATTTTGGATGAAAATACAAACAAACAAAAAGCCTGAGAAAAACAGCAATAAGAGAACACTTTTAAAATGAAAATATGATACCATGTGTTGATTTTGTTTTAGCTCCAGGAATTTCCAAAGTAAAATATACAGTAGTTTCCAAAACCATAATTTTTACTATACTCTCCTAATGGAAATCCTCAAATGATGTAAATATGTCCATTGATTTGTATCAGGGCTGGGTTAAATTTAACTTCAATCCGGGAGTTGTTATCTCTCGAGAGTATCACTTTTTATTTCTAGGCAAACTTCCCTCCTGCTTGTTAGCATTTCCCAGTGATTGCACTGAAAAGACTTTAAAGAGCTTAAAGAGCCTTACCTGAGTGTCCAAATGGCCAGAGGTGCAGTATTCAGTGACGAGCCATGAAGATGTTGCAGGTGCATGGATGGCCATTGCAGGTGAGCCATTGCCATGGGGGAAAGGCAAAGGTTAGAGAGAGAGAGAGAGAGAGAGAGAGAGAGAGAGAGAGAGAGAGAGAGAGAGAGACTGATTAGAAGAAGTGGAATTAATTTTAAAACTTATTTTACACAACTGTACATACACACTCTCCTTTGGAATGGTTCTCAAAAGAAATCCTTTAAATAGATCCTTTAATCACGAAGAGTCATTCAAGCTACATTTATTATCCAACATGTGCCAGGAATTTCTATGGGATATAACAGTGGATAAAACAAACAAACAAAATCCTTCCTTTCTGCGAAGTCTGCAATCCTGTGGAATATTTTGTGGGCCATCTGCTTGAAATAATAATTCTCCAGAAATATACCATATGTGAAAGTATTTCTCCTGGTTTTGTTTTTTCTTTTCTTTATTATGGAGAGCATACCCAATGGCATCACAGTCCAACATTTGTAATAGAAGAAACTGCTTTCTGATTAGAAGGAACACTATAAACACATGGTCTCTTCCCCTTAAAAGCCCTCCCCAAAGGCCATCACTTAGGGTTCTTTCCAGCTGTCCCATGAGCCTCCATTGCTTTCTGAAAGGTTGTGAAAACAAGGCCTGTCAATAATAATTCTGTTCTCAGTGGGAGGGGAGGTGTATAGTCTTGCTGGGAGTAGTTGTCCCAGGGTGCAGTGGTTCCCAGGGTGCACTTCCCTTTGCTGAGGAGATGGGGAGGAGATAATGGGGAGAGGGATTTGAAAGGATAAAACTGGGAGGGGAGGGGGGCTACAATTGGGATGTAATGTGTATTTTAAAAAAGTAAACTATGAAAAGAAGAAAATAATATGTTAGTTCCACATCTTAATAGAGCTTTTTTCATTGACTTTTATTTTTTTTCTCTAAGAGGTGGCCCAGGTGACAAGGTGAGATTAAACTCATTAGCCCTTAGCAAGTCCCATTCTGGGAAAACAGCACTGGAGGCTCATGGGACAGCTGGAAAGAACCCTAAGTGATTGGAAGACAAAGGAGTCCTGGTTTTCTAGTCCATGGCCTGGATGCTGTGCTAAGATCAAGAAGATGGGATCAACCTCCAAATGGCAGCAGTTATCTAAAAATGTCAAGCTAGTAGGGTAAGAAAAAGATAGAAATGAAGGCAATACACCTATCACTGGAATAATGGGAATGTGGAAGTACTTGAGATTTTGAAATTCTAAAGAGGAATTCACCTTTTCTTTGCAACTATCTCATTGATATATAATGCATTTTTATTAGATTTCTCATCTCTCCTGTTGATTCCCTTTGCCCAAGTTATGATTACTTTTACTCTCCAGTCATTTGTTGTGACACACTGAGTTTAATTAGGGTAGATTGCATAGGCATGGATAACTGGGGCTGTTTCAAATGGAGTCTGGGGAACTTAGAAGTGCCTAGACCACTGAGGAAAATTACTTCAGATGAGGGCTTCCATCTGAACCAGGAATTTTCAACTATGGCACCTACCTTTGGTATTTACATTATTAGGGTCTGTGCTTAGGGCTTCAGAAAAAAATAAAGCAATTCACTTTGATATTAAGACCCAAATCAAGACTTCAAAAAAGCAAAATTGAATAAAAATGTAGGAGCTCTTGCCCAGGAATCAGGATTCCAGGTTTCTGGTTCCAATTTTCCCAAGTTTGATCTTGGGCAATAATCTTTTCCACTGTCTTTCTGGAGATGAACTAGTTCAATAAGCCAGTTTTTAAAGCACCCCATTTCCAAGCTTAACATCTCTCTACTTTTCATTTTGGAACTGTGTTAGTCTAGTCTTCTTAACGCAACCTGTAGTTCAGAGAGCCCAGTGCTCCTGCATTCACAAGACATGGTCAAAACAACAGTATCCAAACGGAAATGAGGCTGCTCATTAGTCTTTCTGGGGAAACAGCTCTATTTACTTAAATATACAAAGTGGTTGATTCTTTATGGTGGAAAATTTACATCAAAAATTGTGAAACCACCAAAAATCAACAACTGATTAACCAACATTTCCCCACTCCAATTTTTCTTTCTTCTTATATACATGGTTTATCTACCAAGAGCCTGGGATGGGGTAAGAACAGTGTGTTTGCAGAGACTTTCATAGTCACACAGTCTCAAATAAAGGATGCTCTGATTTGGTGAAGGATACTTAAATCTCTTTTTACAGCAACATTTTGCCTGAGTGCAAATTTGTAGGAAGCAATTGCTTACCACAGCTCCAGAACTTCCAAGCAAATGGTTTCCAAGCAAGTAGCCATTTGGTCTGTCTGTCTCTGTGTTACTGTCTGTTTCTCTCCCTCTCTCCCTTCCTTCTCCCTCTCTTTTCCTCCCCCTGTGCCTTTGACTGCACATTTTTTCCAGTGTCATCTTGCTCTGACCTAGTAAATTACCAACCAGTCCACTAACTCACTACACTTCTTTTTTCTATTTGATACTACACCCTCCCTTTGGCTTCTGAGAATCAAATGTAGTATATGCTAACAGTAAACAAACAGCTACTAACGATGACAAAACCCTTCTCACCTTCACTAGGCTAATTAGTTCCCTACAATTAGAAAAGGATCTAACAAAAGCCTCAGTTAAAGATTATTCAAACTGCTACAGACAGATGGGGGAGCCAGAAAGAAGGGCCTGGACGCTTGTCCTGTTACAACTCATTTTTTTTTTCCTTATATAAATCTTTAAACTGTTGGTTTTAGCAGAGGTTTGGGGTCATGAAATAAGCCCAGGATCATACAGATTGGGTAGCAATGTACTGTCATTTACTACCTGCTCCATTCTCCTGCCTACAAAATGGGACAATTATAATGCCTGTACTCATAATGATACACAACATGTATAAAATATATTATTATGAGTGAAGCCCAGTTAGAAGAGAAACCAATCCAGTCAGAGCAGAAATCTGGTGTCATTTCTAAGCATGTCAATGAGTTTGAGTATAGGATAGTTCTCAAGTTACTCGTGAAATGATTAGTTGAGATTATACATAGACATTCTGTAGCAGAAGACAAGAATCAGAGTCAACATGCAATAACCTTTATGTAGGATTATTTTTTATCTAGGAGGAAAACCAGATAAGAGAATAGGAGAATAGGCTCAGCAGTTAACAACAGTACTGGCTGTTCTTCCAGAGGACTCAGGTTCGATTCCCAGCACCCACAGTGCAGCTCATAACTGWCTGTTACTCTAGTTCCAGGGGCTTTGACACTCTCACACCATGCACATAAAATACAATTGAATTGATTATTTTAAAAATGAGACTAGTCCAAAATGATAGTGAGCTGAGTTGCAGACAACAGAAATAGCTCTCTGACCTCTGTCACGGAGCCATCTTTTACTGGGTACAGAATCAGGTCGTCAAAAAGAGTGCCCCAAAATACCTATATATCAACAGCCAACCACACTTATTAATATTGTGGAGAGATTTGCCCTATTCTGTTTGGCCATTCTGCATTCTTTCTCAATCTATACCAAGTCCACATGAAATAATGCTTACTGCATAGAACAGGGTACCTCATGGTTAGCCTGAGAAGACTGTAATCGAGATCATCCATTTCCTAAGTACACTTTGATTATCTGTTTTTAATTCACAAGCCCCAGCCTTTGTCACAACTGCAAAATTGTCTGAGTCTGTTCTGACTGTTCCTTTCATAGTACCTCCATTTTCTCTAAGACACTCGAGTTGGTTTCCAAACTTCCCCTCATGTCATTCCATTTTCTGCCAGCCTACATGGATTTCAATCTGGTATTTGTATTTTGGCAATAGTGATAGGAATACAGAGCCTTTTAGGACCACAGTAATTACTGTTCATTGATTTTTACCCTCAACCTTCTGACAATTAAGAAGTTTTTTTTTAAATAATCCCTTAATAACATGAGATGCAACACAGATCAATTATAGTGATGCATTTAATTCATAGCTATTGGTTGCTTATTCCCTAGATTAAATATAGGTATCTTGGACTAGAATGCAATAATTAAGGTCCTCATTTCAGAACTGCGGAGTATCTGGCTCAAAACTTTGGCAAACACATTCCTAATTAGGTAATATGGCCCATCGACTAGCTGCCTTTCCCATGTTCCTATTTACTATAATATTTTCATGAACGATATAGCCCAAGTCTCATAAACAGAGACCCAGACAAAAATGCTCCTGAATTTCTCTAAGAGACCCCCATGCCAAGGGCTTGGAAGACAAGTTGTTCCTGTTGTGATTATAAAAAGATAAAGAGA
>BDUI01001162.1:154666-166107 GCA_002335545.1 Apodemus speciosus
CGTGGAGAGAGGGAGGAGAAAAGCCCAAGAGGGCAAGAGAGAAGCAAGCAGGAAACAGGAGTAAGAGAGGCAAGAGACAAGAGAGAAATGAAGGGGCAAGCAGCCCCTTTTATAGTGAACCAGGCCTACCTGGCTGTTGCCAGGTATCTGTGGGGTGCAGCTTAGACAGAATCCTAACAGTTCCTCAGTAGCCTACTCTTCTAATCAGATCCCCAGACAACCCATGCTCCCCATGCATCTTTGAATGGCCATGACTGAGAATTTCTATAGCACTCAGCACACAAGCTAGGAGCTGCCTAACTGGGGCATATTAAGCCAATTTAACGGATTCTATTGATGACTTGGTATATTAAATCTCTGAGGTTACATTTGCTGAGAGTCATAAACCTAAACAAGTGACTAACATGGACACATCAGTGCTTTGGGGGTGGCAAATCCTTTCATTACTGCCTTTAATGGTAACAGATTCCGTGCCTATCCCAAGATGCCTATCGCATTATGTCTGAGTCAGAACACAAGTGGCTGCTATAAACAACTGATACAGAAAGTTATTTCAGCATTAACCACTCATCTTTGACATTTTAGATTTGAGTCCCCTATCTACTTGTTCTTCCGTATCTCTGACTACTTTAAGTCTAGTTTCAGTTTCTATGGAATGAGGATATGTAAACAGACACTGTGAGAACTGGATTACATCTTTTAGGGACCATTGGAGTCACTCAACATTTCTGGATGCTGAAATCAGGCTGGGGACAGAGACTTACCACAGAGCATAGCAGTGGCAGAGCCAAGGCCAGGACCCACTTTAATAGTATGTCACTCATACCATTTGTTCTAGAAGCTTCTTAGAGCAATGGTTCTCAACCTGTAGGTAGAGACCCCCCAACTAGGTGTCACATATCAGATGTTTACATTAGGACTCATAACAGTAGCAAAATTAGTTATGAAGTAACAGTGAAATAGTGTAATGGTTGGGGGGTCATCACAACATGAGGAACTGTATTAAAGGATCGCAGCATTAGGAAGATTGAGAACCATTAGCTTAGAGCATCTTCTCTCAGACACAATCACAGCCACACCACACTTCAGAATAAGTAAAGAGCTAGGACTGCAAAAGTCTCTAAAAACATCTACAGAAGACTCAAGGGATATCTCATTCTTTATTTCTATAGTTGTTAATGTAGAAACAACAGTTTTATGCTTTTTGATAACTTCTTACTCACAGTCTGATTGTTGCCTATGAGTTGACTACTTCACCTATTATCCTCGACTATTCCGTTATTCTTTTCATTGGAGGAACACAATGCCAAATACATGAGCCCTTTATTGCTGAAGTACCAATCACATTTTGGAAACAAAATGGATCTGATGAGAAAGGTTGTTGCACAGCCTTTTCACATAAGGATTTTCTTCTCTGCTGGCAAGTCAGTTAGTCCTCAGTGGCAGAAGCCTGTTCTCAGCTCTTTGTTGTCTGCATTCCTCGAAGACCACCCTCTTTTCTTTTTTTTTATTTCTCCATCTTCTTTAATTCTCATCATACTCAAATACATATTTTAAGATTTTTTTCTTTAATTTTCTAAATTTCTTTTTTCTTTTTTTTTTCCTTTTTTTTAATTGGATATATTCTTTATTTACATTTCATTTCCCTTTTTCTGGTTTCCCCGCCCCCCAATGTCTCATATGTCTTTTTCCCTCCCCTTGTTCCCCTATTCACCCCTTCCCACTTCCCTGTTCTGGTAAGACCACCCTCTTTTCACCTCCCCCAACTCCCACCCTCATACACCAGAATTTAGTAAAATTCTCCCACTTTGGCATCATAAGAGTGCCCTCTAGTGATGATCCAATTAAGAACCTGGGGACCAAGGAATTCTCAGGTTTTGGTGGGAAATGGGGTCTTAACTTGCCCTAGTCCATCTGAAGGCATTTCTGTGTCACCTATTCATCAATTTAGTGTTTCCCAAAGCAGGGAAATGGGTGGTTTGTAATGGAGTAAGCCAAGAAAAACAAAATGGAAGGCCACAAACCTTAGAAAATCTGGTGTCTTGCTTCCTGAGAAGAGTTAGCATTCATGATGCAGGATGCCTGCGAGGTATAAAATACGTGGCAGGCACCTAGCAAGTATTTTCAAACATGCCTTAGAGTTCCCTGTATGCAAACATCTGTAGTCCTATGATGGGACCTTATAATATGTTTCCTCAATGTGGTCACATTGTATATTTTTTTCAGCAGAAAAGAATCAAGAATCCCTTGGAAATGCCCCTGAGTGAGACAGACTTGCTGTCCATTGTAAGACAGACTAGAAAAACGGCATTTACAATATGTAATACAATATAAGACTACCATAAGTAAGCATTTGGAGTTATTCCCTCCCATTGTACTTCCAGGCTTAAGAGTTTAGGGTCTGGGAGATCCACAGTGCCTGTTATTTAAGCACTGGTTCAAACCATCAGAAAGATTTCCACTGGATCTCTTACAGTCAACCATGCAAAGCTCTACTTCATTGTATCCCTAATATTTTACATTGACTCAAACAAAAAGTTTGGTAAATTGCCAACATGAAGTATAACTGCTTCACTCATGTTTAACCACAGGGATTGCACAAGGTCCCTAACAAGGAATCATTTGGCCAGTGCTAAAGTAACGATTGAGATCATTCTCAAGACTTGTTTAGTGAAGTCACTAACAGGATCAGACACATGGGATGGTACATAATGGATACATGCCGGTCCTTATCAGTGGGGATGGAGGGATGGGGGATGTTTCAGTCTCTGATGAAGTCAAATCGTGGTGAGAGCAATGGGTTTGATGGGAAACTTCATTCAAGCTGGTCCCAAATGCAAAGTGAATGGTGAACCAAAGTTGAGTCCTGCAGCCATGATCCAGAACCACAGCGCCTCTTCCTTGGTTACTTCCAACTTTCAGTCTCATTTTCCTCAACAGAACTGGGACCCCTTTGTGATCTCCAGCACTTCCTAGCAAAAGACACAAACTACATGAGCCAAAAAAAAAAAAATACCTGTTCAATTTAATACACCTAACATTCTTCATGTAAGGGGCCGGGAGCTGCATCATCTTGCTCAGATATTTCTGAAGATGCAACTTATAGGATCAAGTAAATGAAACACTTGGGTGCTTGTCTTCATGATTTAAAAGAAGCTGTGTGACAAGGACTTTGATGGGCCACTGCTCTGTTTGCCTCCACTTGCCCAGCCTGTGTCTTCTGCAGAAGCTGGGAGCCGAGAGGCCATGTCTTTCTCCATGCTTAGGAAAGAGAGAAAAGAACTATAGAAGTTGAACAAGGCTATAAAAATCTCAAAGCATGGACTCAGAGATGTACTTCCTCCAACGTGAAGCCCCCCAAAACAAAACAAAATATGACATTTATGGGGTTGTTCTCAAAGTGGCTACCAAAAGAAAAGCACAACAAACAACAACAAAAACCTTTAAAGGTTCCATAACTCCTCAAACCACACCACCAACCACAGACCAAGTGCTGGACCACATGAGCCTAAAGGTGGACATTTCCCATTCAAACCCACCGCACCGGTCAACCAGGTTTGTTTTCTGCCCGCTGCCACGCCTCCCACGCCTCCCACGCCTCCCATGCCTCCCACGCCTCCCACGCCTCCCACGCCTCCCACGCCTCCCACGCCTCCCACGCCTCCCACGCCTCCCACGCCTTTATGGACTTTCCCTCCAGGACCAAAAGCCCAAATAAACATTTTTTTCCCTGTAAGTTGCTTTTGGTGATGGTACTTTATCACACTGTCCAATAAATAAATAAATAAATAAATAAATAAATAAATAAATAAATAAATACTAGAGCATGTACAGTGTGTTCCTAATTAAATTTTCCCTGTGCTATCTATGGAAGCATTTTTTGAATGAACAATTAACAGTTTTGTGGCCTATGGGGGCCAAACTAGGACCAAAATTGTTCAGTGTTTTTGTCCTTCAAAATATCAAACTCAGGGCACATTTGCAGAATGAACCAGAAAAATGTTTTCCAGAATCATTGGGACCTTTCCCTTAAAGAGCAGATAATGGCATTCATATCATCAACTAACACGTAAGGAGCACTTCCTCTCTGCCAGTCACTGCACGCTTTACAGGAATTATTTAATCCAAAGAAAAATAGTCTAAAATTATTGTGCAGATAACAAAACCATGGCTCAGGAGGGAAAATTTAGTTATTTGGCCAGTCTGACAAGCTGAGTTTGAACCTCAGGATGTACCTGAGTAAGAAGACAGCCAACACTCTGACCTTGCCATGTGCATGTATGAATGTGTACACAAGCAAAAAAAAAAAGCGAGCAATAAATTCAATTACAAATGAAAGAATTCAAAAAGAGAAGAAAAATGGAGCTCTGAGGGACTTGCCCAGTAAGAGTCTGCATTCAAATCCAGAATCACAGTATGCCTGTCCCCAAGCACATTAGCCACTAACTTGTTCTAACTGAAATTGATTTTACCTGCACTGCAGTGTTGTGAGGTAGACATCATTCTCCCTTCACAGGGAAGATAGACGGGTCTCCGAATGCAACTTACTCAAGGTCATATTGCTTGCTAATAAGTAAAGCTACCGGGACAGAAATGTTCAGTCCTCCAGCTGCAAATACTATGCCTTTGCAAGTTAGACTCTGTGCTTGCCTCACTGTGGCCCTGCTATTGAAAGGGTCGCTGTATATAATCAAGCTGGGCATAACACATTTCCATTGAGAGCTGGGAAAAGCACACTCAAAAGTGCTTCCATGGATGCCTCTCTTCAAGCCTCCCAAGGGACTATTTTTCATTTTGAATTCCAGGATAGCGTGCAAACCACTTGAACACAAGGGACCTGGATGAGAACTCGGTGTAAATCTTCCTGGGACCTGTGCTGTGCTTTAGACATAAATCAAGCGACTGTGGGTGGGCCCGGTACCTTCAGGGAAAGTAAATTGGTAAGCCCATCCGGTCTCTCTGGAGTAGTGGGGGCGGGGGGGGGGGAGAGAACTGCCTTTTTTCCTATTGTTTCTATATTTTTTTTATCAATACAAGAATATGATTAGAGCAGACAGAATCCAGAAATGTAGGTCAAGGATACCAAAGTGCAGAGGGAGGGGGCTGGAAGAAGACTGTGTACCTATGGTAAGAGGATGAGTTGACACCTTGGGAAATCATAGGTGTTGTCATGAAATGGCATGGTGAAGCAGGCCATGTACACTTGATCACAACTTAGTTTTAAACTTGTTCAAACAGAAAGGTATTCCTAAGAGACCATCAAGTCCAAACTCTTAATTTATACCTTCAGAGAGAGAAAGGCATCTATAAAGGGTCAGAGTGTTAAGCATGGGCCCCAAGCCTTCTCCCAGCCCTTACATTTTTCCATTTAGGAGTTTATAATAAAACACCATTGTTTTCTCATAAAAAGACAAAACAGAAAGAAAAAAAGCTCCAGAAACCCCTGAAAGGATAGTAGCAAAGGGACCAGGGGAAGCTGGTATGAGGTTGCAGAATGAAGACTAAGCTTTCTTTTCCAACAGTAACTGGCAGATATCCTTTCCCGTCTTCTTGCTCAGGCCCGAAACACTGAGCCTTGAAGCACCTTGCCCATCGCCCTTCAGTGAACACACAGAGAAGAGAGCTTCCGGGCTGCTCACATCCCAAAGGCTAAAGGGCTTTCCACACAAACAGTGTGGAGCCACCTCATTTCTTCTCACCGACATTCCCAGTACAAACGAGTACATGCTAAATTTTTATATGTCCGATTTTGCGATTACTATAATGAATTTGAACTCTCATTGGCTGGCCTACATCTAACGAAGCCTTGGAAAGTACCTCGGCCCAGCCTTTTGAGAACACTTTTGGTTGCCCCTGTTCTCTTGGACTCAAGGAAAACAGATGTTAGAAGGATCTGTCAGGCAAAGTGATTTGCAGTTCACCCCCCACCTCCCATTCCAGTGTGCCACCTCAGGCTGCTAAGGCCACCACCCTGGGACATAGGAGATGTTGATAGTGGTATCCAATCTGCCAGCTCACCAGGATGATTCTATGGGAGTGTCTTCATACTGAAGAGCAAGGGATATAGCTGCTACCTGCATCCAGAGATACTCCCTGAACACCTCCACACATGTTGGCATGAGTCCCACCTACACTCACTTGTGATAGCCCTGTAGTAGCTTATCAGAGTGTGATAAATAGGAAAATTCTGAGCACATACCCCAAGAATGGAAGGAAAATTTGGTATTTCTTACTTGATTTTGGACCTAACAGCTTGCTAATTACAGAGGTGGCCCATCATTGGGCTTGCTCATCCGTCCTCAGAGCTAGGGAGCTCTGTGGCAAAGCAGAAGTCACCAGGCAGCTGGTTTTGTGAAAAATAAAATCTTTGTTTATTTGACATATGTTACAATCAATCGCTAACTCCCAACTTCTGGCAGTTGCCCTTCACACTCTGGCTTTAAACTACTCTGATCCTAGCCCCTTATCAGGTGGGTAATGAACTGGAAATGCACACTACTTGCTCCTGTAAAGGAGCAATTTAAAGGAACCTTTCTTTAGAAAACTCTTTATATGTGCACTTCATATCTGAGATGGTCATCTGGCCAAACTACAGGCATTGGTCATCTCACCAAACTACATTTCCCTTTGATTCAAAATATATCCTCTGCTCCTCCGACATATGTAAGTTTAACAATTTCATTCCAGATTCAACTCATCTATTTTGAAGTGTGCAATTTAATGGTTTTCAGTATACTTACAGAAATGTACTACCATTATTAAAAAACATTTTATCATTTCCCAAATAAATCCTTGACATTTTACATTTAGTTGACCTATGCATTTGTTCTCCCAGACCCTGACTGCCATAAATGTAGTTCTAGAGTCTCTGGATTTGCCCCTCTGAGACATATGGTAGTAGTTGTCCTTTATGACTGGCCTTTTCCAATTAGCATAATGTTTTCAAGATTCATCTGGCATATCAGCCTAATGTTTTTGAGATTGGCTCATGTTGTAGCACATACCAAATTCTGATCTTGTTTATGACTGAACAATATTCCATTGAATGGAGACGCCACACTTTGCTTATGAATTCCCCGAGTTCTGAGAACTTGGGCTGTTTCTGTTTGGCACAGTCACAATTCACAATTCATGCCACTATGAAGATTCCTATACAAGTTGTTGTGTAGATGTGTTTGCATCTCTCTTAGATTTATACCTAAGAGCAGAATGGTGAATCATATGGTAATAGCATGTTTAACTTCTTGAGAAACTGCCAAAGTCTTCCACACAGCAGATGTACCATCTTACATACTCATCAGTATTGTACAAGATTTCACGTTCTCCAAGAGTTTTAGCTCTATTTTTAACTCACAGAGAAAAGTTCCATTAAATTGGAGACACCCAATTAGCCTAAATGATTGGCTGTAATGCTGGGCATTTGGGTCTGGACCTCTTAATTAATGCTCAGACCTGCAAGAGAAACAAAGCAAACAGGGACAGATAGGAGTGGAAGCTTTCTCCTCCTCCACAGCTCAGGGAGTGTCTTGTGCATGTACACAGACTAGAGGTTAGAGATAGAATGTCCACTTGATTGTTGTGGACCTGTCCCCAGATTCATGCCCATGGGATTCATAGCATCCAGTTCAGCAGAGGACCTAGAAAGGAATGTTCTCAACTGTAAGAATCAATGCCACAGAATCCCAGGTGATGTTATGAAGTAAATATCACAAAATCAATACTATGGCAAAAAGGGAAGGAATGATGCTGCCTTCTCTGTTCTGCGAGAAATTACAAGTTTCAGTGGGTTCGGCAGGCTATTAGATCCCATGGTATTTGACACTGGCTCCCATCCCTTGGAATAAAGGTCTGATGTAGACCTGGGAAATAAATAATAATGATGAATATCTAGCTCTCAAGATGATGGCATGTGAGTATATCACTGAATCTCGCCCTTATGGCCTGTCTCTCTCCTTCACTGATCAGACAGCTGGATGGCTACTGAATCCATGACTCCTGCAGTCTATATCACTCTGTGGGCAGCTCAGCCACATTCTGAGATGCCATTAAATCGTTCAAGCCATTACATGCTATTTTCAGGCACTGAAACTGTCACCAATAAGATGACAGACCTCTCACTATCCAGGAAGGGCTGAGGTACAATCCTAAAGTCCCTCCTTAACATGTCGAGAAGAAAGGAAAGGAAGCCTGGAAATAGAATCTTGATGATCCTAATATGTTTCAAAATCCTTGACTCTTCAATTACCTGAGATTTTGATGAGTGGTTTTGAAATTATATTAGTAGAGTTTTTTCCTTTGTTTGTTTGTTTGCTGTGTATGTGTTTTCCAGTCAGAGGTCAATCTTGGGAGTCACTCCTCAGTAGATATTCATTTTGACCTTTTGAAAAAGAGGGTTTTTTCCTAGGACCTAGGGCTCACCAATTAGGCTAGGCTGGTGGGCCAGAGAACCCCTGGAATACATATGTCTTGTCCCTGACTCCAGTGTTGGGATATTTGCCTGTATATGGCTGGATTCTATTCATATACTTTAACTCAATCTATAACACATCAGATCAAATAAATGCATTTATATGAAAACCAATTACTTTCCTATGAAGCTAAATACCAGACATTTGCAAAATGCAAAACATTAATTTTGCAAATAATTTTTGCTTTTTAAATCAGCTGGTTTGTCATATAACTAGTCTCTATGTTATTTGGGGAAACATTTAATGGGTATCCTATCCTCATTTTAAATGAATGAACAGGTCTTTTAAATTTTCAGTTTTAATTTCTAGCATAGTCAATATTAATAACTATATCCCACATAAGCAAAAATCAATTTGGAGTACTTGAAAATTCAGGGGGAGAATAAAGGGGTCCTGAGGCTGAAAAACATGAGAACTGCAGATAATAAGCTATTTCCCCTTTAATTTGCTACATAGCACTGGCTGCAGTCAAATCTGTAATCCTTCTGCTTACAGCTCCTAAGCACTGTTGCTTATAGGTATGCAGAATCATGCCCAGAGCTAGAACATAATTTCAATGATAGTTGTGTCCTGATATCCTGAGGTTCTAGGTGGTAAGTCAGAGGAACTGAAGGCAGTCACCAGGCTTCCTATTTGGAACTCTGACAGACCAAGTAGGAACACGAGTAATGGGAGTCCAATACCTTCATTGTAGAGACCATGGAACTTAGGGAAGGGTTCTGGGTGTATAAGTCAAGAACAGCTAGAGTCACATCTGGATCTACAATGAGCTTCTTTATAACTGGATGCCACAAAAGTAACACTAGTACCTTCTACTTGTTGAGCTCTCCTGAAGTGGAAATTGAAGGGTTCTTTGGAAAGTCAGTTGGATGGTGTTTTGCTGGGGCAAACACATGAAGGAATGTTTAGCTGCAGCAGACACAAGTGAAGGATGTTCTGCTAATGCAAGCATGTGAAAGGACATGTGATAAAGGATTTTGCTAACAACACACATGTATTGGTCTGCCTTACATTGCATAGTTGAACTGTATTTGTTGGGAGTCCATAAGAGAAACACTCCAGAAAAACCTTCTGGTGGAGTGCTGCAGTTTCTTGCCACTTGTGTGGACTGGGGATGATTGGCAAAGTGATGTCAGAGTGATGTGTTGAGGCAAGACAGGTGCTGAAGCAAGACCGGCGGAGAACACATGATGTTTGAGGGGTATAAATAGGACTTAACAGACAGTGGCTGAGGCTGAGCTAGGCTTGCTTATAGGGCTAGCTGTGGAACACTTGTGGGTCTCACACCTTTACTGATCTTCACTTTGCTGAGAGATGCACAGCCGAGAACTTCTCCTGGAGTCCCTCCTGGTCCCTCCTGCTGACTCCTGCTGAGGCTGAGGCCTTGCTGTCTCTGCTAGGTAGTGACACCACTGCTGATTCTTGTTGCTATCCTGACTCAAGCAAACTGGACGGCTGGTATATCCATGAAGTGTTGCAAGTGGATCAAGCTGCCACTGCTAACATGTGGACTGAACAGCTGATTTCCAGACAACACAGATGGGAGTTGCTCCAAAGAACCTTTCAAAACAGGTCCACCACCACCATCACCCCCATATCCTGTCTTTTCCACTACCTCTGGAGAGTGCTGGGCTACAAGGTAAGTTAAAGTGTTTAAGAACCATCATTTAACATAGGCTTTGAAAGAATTAAACACTTCCTCTGTGCTATGAATTGTTGTGCCCCATGAAGTCTAAACCAAGCCAGCTCCACACTCTTCATGCTTCTGCTCAGACTGGTCTGCAATCTCCCTAAGATAAAGAATGTAAAGTAGTACAGGCTTCATTAAAGATCTTGATAATCAGCAGGCAACCCACCAGAGAGGAGATTTTTGAAAAACTGGGACTCAATTAATTTAATCAGGTCCCTGTATGGTTCAAGAAAAGTTCACATGGCTGACAACTGGAAAGTTGTCTTGGTAGCTTGCCATATGGTAACTCCACAGAGTGTGTCTCATGCCCACCACCTTCTTACCCTACACAAACATCCCTCCCTCTGAAAAGTCTCTGCTGGGAAGGAACAGGCTGAAACACATTTGGCTAATCCCCATACCACTAGAGCAGATTCAGCAAGATAAAGAAGTGCCAGGAGCCATTCTCACATAGATCTCAAAACCTCCTCCTTTAAGCCATCTTACATGTTCAAGCCTGCCTTTAGAAGGAAAAATATTAGTTTTCAGGTTTGCCAAATAGCAAGTTGGTCAGCACATATAGAGCTCATGTTGGTTAGAACAAACAGAGCTCACCTGCAGTTAGGTTACTATAGCAATCTCTCTCCACTTCACCTCCTCATGATCATTTTAGTTTGCCCAAGACAGCTTTGTCATGAGATTCTGAGAGATGATTCTGAGAGACTACTTCCTAGAGACAATGTTTAGAGACAGTGCTTGGCCCCTGAGCGACTGTTCCCTGGAGACAATGTTTGTTCCCTCATACCCCCTCCCTAAATCCTGCTTGCTTTCCTTTATATTACGGTGTGTAAAACAATAAAGTTTGACAGCTTGTTCAGAATACTGTCTTGCTGTCTCTTGTCCCCACATTCTGTCCTAGGTGGTCCAGGGACCCCATTGACTGTCCTGCAGGTCGGGACATAGAAGGCTTGAAATAGTCTCCAGGAACTACTTGCTTGTGTCTCAGAATAGTAGTGGTGGGATGGCCAAAGGAACCACACCAGTCAAGATGCTAAGCTAGAACTGCACATCTGAATTACTTAGGAGGCAAATAAAAAAGCACACCTACATAACTGTGTCCCATAGCAGAGTCCCATTTGTTAGATAGCATGGATTCCATACCGCAGGTGAGCATGTGCACGCGCGCGTATGCTTGTGTGTGTGTGTCTGTCTGTCTGTCTGGGAAAACAATAAACACCAAACAGTCTCACTAAGAAACTAAGAGAGGGAAAAGTTTTACCTATGTGCATATTAATTATTAAAGA
>BDUI01001163.1:76173-92092 GCA_002335545.1 Apodemus speciosus
TATTAAAAAGTCTTTGTTTTCCCTCATTACACCATTATGTTCCATAAGGGCAGAAAATATTATATGGAAAATGAAGACACTGCAGGTTATCATAACCTGGTCTGAAATTTGACTCAAGGTGCTTCAGGAAGCCTTCGTTGGATTTCTAAGGTATTATGATGTCACATGCCTTACAAAGTGGATATGCCCCGTGTCCATAACCAAGATTGTAGTGAAGTTGTGTGACCTTACACAGATGAGTCTGACCAGAAACTCCTCAGATTTCTACCATGTTTGATTTCAAATGAATTGACGGCCATCRTAAACCAAGAAGCCTTTTAGTCTTACTAAATTTTTCATCATCCCATGAAGAGTCTTGACCCACAGCCCAATATACCACAGCTCAAGAAGCCGTGATTTATGGGACCAGACAAGAAGCTAGCACATTGCCTATAGGTCAAACTTGTAAGAAGTGGGGCTGCTTTCTCTCTCTCTTAACAAACAAAAACCTCCAAAGCAATTAGGGGGAGTTGGATAGCACTTTCTTATTTTGTGTCCCGATTTAAACTTTAGAGCCATCCAGAGACAGTCCCATAAAAATGACAGACCTAAAATGTCAGAGGAGAGGCCCTACTTATATGAAATAAGCTGTGTGTAGTCTCCCAGGGAAAGAGCCTCAGAGGCATCAGGACATACCATCACCCTTTTTTATCCATTAAGGCTTTCCTAGTTTCCAGCCTAATTTTGAATCTGTACCAGAATGTACGGATRGCAGACTCTCCTGCTACCATACAGCAAGCTTGGAATAAATAGACCGCTTGCTCCCCTTTGCTTGGTCTTCATTTATTGTTGTAGAAACTACATTCCCAATTCATTCCAGCAGCATCACATGGAAGGTTTCCGTTGTCACCTCCTCCAGAAAGCCTTTGCTCTTCTCTCCCTGTCCACATCTTCATAGCTTTCTCCCAAGTGTATGACACCTCATGTTATCCCAGACAGTGGCAAGTGACCTGATATACCCACTCCACAGTATTCCTGCCTTCTCCGCCTCAATTGCCATTTGATATCTTTAGAGTGCAGTTAGGAACTTGGTGTAATTGATCTTGTCATACTATCTTCTTGTTGTCTAACTTGAGTGTGTTCCATATTTCCCCACAAAACTGAAAATTTCTCAACGACTCTCTCAGAACAGGGCTGCTCCAAGTAGATGCACTGGTGTAGCTCCAGAATCCCCTTGGATAATCTTACAAATGGAGATAGACTGAGTCCTGGTTCTGACCTTTCCAATCAGAAAGTTCTCAATGATCTGCATGYAGGCTGCAGTTTGGGAGGTTCTGCCCTACTGCTTCTGGCATTGTTCTGGGGTCCTAGAATTGCTCAGATACTTGCAGAAAAGATTGATTGCTTCCCTTTGAATGAGCCAAAGCTTCAAACAGAAGCATAGCCTTTGGTCTTCAAGGACTAAATAAACTCAACAGAAGGAATATTTCTTTGGCCTGAGAACACAGAGTAAAGAGCACTGAGAAACAGTTCCTCCCACACTTTCAGCCTTCACACACAGACTTCAAGGAGGGGAGATGGGGATGGTCTGTGAAGACCGAGTTAAATACTAGCACAGACTTAACAGTAGTGCYGAGCTGTCTACCAGATTGAAGTCTTGCAGGATAAAGGGCGCTAATGACCATGGGAGGAGCTGTTTCCTAAGCAGAGGATGCATCAAAAGCAAGACACAATTGACTGGAGAAGTCTCAGGTAGCTTTGAGGCAAAACAATAACTCTAACAAAACCCTGAGGTATGCTGGCCACGTKACAGACRGAAATGGGAATGCAGCCTAAGCTTGCTTTCCTTCCTCTTTAAGCATTGCAATGGATGCAAACTCTGCACATTGCATACATATAGGGCAACATACACAAGCCAATTGGAGGACTCAGGAATAGAAAATTATATTGGGGGATGAWCATACATGCAGATTATAGAGAATATGTAAACTCGCAATCACTATAGAAATAGAATAAACACTTCTTGTCTATTTTCCTTAAGGAAATCCAGATGACTGGCTTCTTCTTCCTCCTCCTCTTCCTCTTCTTCCTCCTCTTCCTCCCTGACCCTCCTTCTTTTTCAGAAAACTCATGGCATTGACAAAAATAATGACATCTGAAACTAGCTAGTCTGCGAGGAACAGAGACTCCTGGCTACTAGCAACTCTGTAATCCTATCATTCTATATCCCAGTATTTCTTGAGCAGTATGGAGCCAGCTTGGAAAGGACTACAAGGACATTTCTAGAGCACTATAGCAACTAAGTGGTTGTGTTAAAGTATCCAGAGATGTTCTAAAACCAAGCCCAGGCTACAAGTGGAATAAGGACAAAACTCCTGTGTTCCAATGGGCTCATATCATATATAACCAAAGAGCAGACTTCACCCTCCACAGGTCCTACCCCTGCTTCCCAGATCCCAAACTCTTTTTAAGACTCAAATTGAGATTACAAAATAGTGTCCAGGTCCCACTCCTATCATGGCTCTGGGTGCTGTGACACTGCTGCGAAAACATTGGTCACAAATCCAGAGAAGAGAAGTGCATGAATTCCAATAAAGCTTGATCTTCCTTCCCAAGGAAAAACACATTTAAAAGTCTGCCCCAAGATGTAAGCCTGATGCTGATGAGAAACCTGGTAAACATATTAACACCACCTTAAAATATGACTTGTGTCATAAGAACCATCTTGGCAATTAGATACGGCAGTGCAGAGTAAAGAACTAAAAGCCAATTATAGGTCCCCTGGCTCTGAGGAAACTTCATAAAAAATTAATGCTGAGTGAAATAGAAACCATCTGAATTTCAGCTGGCAAACATGTGGGATGGATTGTGACAGCCAAGGTCCAGAAACAAAGAATGTTTACCATTATCGTTTGTTAGGCTGGGAAGGTCTTCTGTCTTAGCTTCTGATTGGGCTGAAAAGCATTTTCAGATTAGGAACATGTCAGGAAATGAGGATCGGAGTGAGGCTGGCCCCTGGCTGTTGTGTTGGGAACAAACATATGTTCTTATGTACTCTGGGTGGCAGAGGTGGTCCAGAGGATGCGAGCAAAAGTCTGTAAGGACAAGGCTTGTGGGCAGGAGACTTAAGGGTTGGGAACTCTCAGATTTATGGTAAATGTTCATCTTTCTCGCTGTTAAGCTTGAGAGCTCACTGTAACCTAGAAAGGACAATCTCTCACAAGTCCCTCGATGAGCATTATGTATTAGTCATCTTTCCATCACCTTGACAAAATGCTTGACATGCACGAGTTGAAAAGGTGAAAGCTTGACTTTGACTCATGGTTTCACAGGATTAAAGACCACTCTCAGCTAGTTAATTTGTGTTTGGAGCCTGGAGGGAGGTAGTACAGYATGCTAGGAAACTGCTCATCTCTTGGCAGCCAGAAAGCAAAGAGTAAGAGAAGGAACGTGGATCCTGATATCCTTTCAAAGACACAACGCCATGTGACTTAAAGTCTTTTCACTTGGTCCCATCCCCTAAAGGTCCCATTACCTCCACAATAAGGCCTTAGAATTCAGACCTTTGGGAAGTATTTAAGATTCAAAACATCTCACTCTCCTCTTTGTGCAGCAGAGATATGACGAATGGTCTTAGTGAGAGTTAAGCAGAAGGCATGAATGGGTTTTGTAGGGTTCAAGGTACTGGGCATCTGGGGTACTGATACTTTACAATGCCTCATGACTGTTTTTTAGAATCAAATTAAAGGCTAGTGGGCAGTTTCTCTCTTTCATTTGTTCTTTCTTTTTTTCAGTAAGTGACAGTACTAGAACACCATGGGTTTAAGTCAAGCAAAACAATTCTGATTTCTTTCCTTTCCCCGAGGTTGCTCATCTCCATGATACGCATTATGTATACAGTCTTAGTATTTGTGGGCTTCACATCTGGGGGGGGGTCCATATCTATCTATCTATAACTGTTCCCCAATCAAAACTATTCTTAAAAATTGTGTATGTGCCGCAGTCATTTTTCTTTCTTACCATCTCCTAAAATTACAGAGTAACAACTCTTTCCATAGCATCTGCATGGTAAGCAGTTTTATAACTCATCTGAAGGTGATTTAAAGAATATAGGGTGCACAAAAGTTCTGTACAAATACTAAGGCACTTTCCCCCCACCCCCACTTTTGTTCCTGATTTTTCTCTATAAGATTTTTTAATTAATGAATTAATTATTTTTTTACATTCTGTATTTTATCCCACCCCACCTCTGTCCGCCCTCTGACTGTTGTACATCCCATATCTCCTCCTAACCTCCCTGTCTCCAAGTGGTTGTCCCTACCCCCACCCCCTTGACCTCTAAACTCCCTGGGGCCTCCAGTCTCTTGAAGGTTAGGTGCATCATCTCTGAATGAACACAGACCCAGCAGTCCTCTACACTATGTGTGTTGGAGGCCTCATATCAGTTGATGTATGCTGCCTGTTTGGTGGTCCAGTGTTTGAGAGATCTCTGCGGTCCAGATTAATTGAGACTGCTGGTCCTCCTACAGGATTGCCTTTTCCTCAGATTCTTTCAGCCTTCCCTATTTCAACAACAGGGGTCAGCCCCTTCTGTCCATTGGTTGGGTGCAAATATCTGCATCTGACTCTTTGAGCTGCTTTTTGGGTCTTCTGGAGTGCCATCATGCTAGATCCCTTTTTNATGCTAGGAAACTGCTCATCTCTTGGCAGCCAGAAAGCAAAGAGTAAGAGAAGGAACGTGGATCCTGATATCCTTTCAAAGACACAACGCCATGTGACTTAAAGTCTTTTCACTTGGTCCCATCCCCTAAAGGTCCCATTACCTCCACAATAAGGCCTTAGAATTCAGACCTTTGGGAAGTATTTAAGATTCAAAACATCTCACTCTCCTCTTTGTGCAGCAGAGATATGACGAATGGTCTTAGTGAGAGTTAAGCAGAAGGCATGAATGGGTTTTGTAGGGTTCAAGGTACTGGGCATCTGGGGTACTGATACTTTACAATGCCTCATGACTGTTTTTTAGAATCAAATTAAAGGCTAGTGGGCAGTTTCTCTCTTTCATTTGTTCTTTCTTTTTTTCAGTAAGTGACAGTACTAGAACACCATGGGTTTAAGTCAAGCAAAACAATTCTGATTTCTTTCCTTTCCCCGAGGTTGCTCATCTCCATGATACGCATTATGTATACAGTCTTAGTATTTGTGGGCTTCACATCTGGGGGGGGGTCCATATCTATCTATCTATAACTGTTCCCCAATCAAAACTATTCTTAAAAATTGTGTATGTGCCGCAGTCATTTTTCTTTCTTACCATCTCCTAAAATTACAGAGTAACAACTCTTTCCATAGCATCTGCATGGTAAGCAGTTTTATAACTCATCTGAAGGTGATTTAAAGAATATAGGGTGCACAAAAGTTCTGTACAAATACTAAGGCACTTTCCCCCCACCCCCACTTTTGTTCCTGATTTTTCTCTATAAGATTTTTTAATTAATGAATTAATTATTTTTTTACATTCTGTATTTTATCCCACCCCACCTCTGTCCGCCCTCTGACTGTTGTACATCCCATATCTCCTCCTAACCTCCCTGTCTCCAAGTGGTTGTCCCTACCCCCACCCCCTTGACCTCTAAACTCCCTGGGGCCTCCAGTCTCTTGAAGGTTAGGTGCATCATCTCTGAATGAACACAGACCCAGCAGTCCTCTACACTATGTGTGTTGGAGGCCTCATATCAGTTGATGTATGCTGCCTGTTTGGTGGTCCAGTGTTTGAGAGATCTCTGCGGTCCAGATTAATTGAGACTGCTGGTCCTCCTACAGGATTGCCTTTTCCTCAGATTCTTTCAGCCTTCCCTATTTCAACAACAGGGGTCAGCCCCTTCTGTCCATTGGTTGGGTGCAAATATCTGCATCTGACTCTTTGAGCTGCTTTTTGGGTCTTCTGGAGTGCCATCATGCTAGATCCCTTTTTSTGAGTGCTCCATAGCCTCATTAATACTGTCRGGCCTTGGGACCTCTCCTTGAGCTAGATCCCACTTTGGGCCTGTCACTGGACCTTCTTTTTCTCAGACTCCTCTCTATTTYCATCCCTGTAAYTTTTTTCAGACAGGAACAACTATGGGTCAGAGTTGTGATTGTGGGATGGACCCCTCTCCCTCATTTGATGCCCTGTCTTCCTGCTGGAGGTGGGTTCTATAAGTTCCCTCTCCCTACTGTTGGGCATTTTATCTAAGGTCCTTCCCTTTGAGTCCTGAGAGTCTTTCACCTCCCAGGTCTCTGGTGCATTCTGGAGGGTCCCCACAACCTCCTATCTYCCACGGTTGCCTGTTTCCATTCTTTCTGCTGCTCCTCAGGGCTTCAGTCYTTTTCCCTCACCYAATACCAGATCTGGTTCCCCTCTCCCCTCCACTRCCTCCCCATGTCCCCCTATCCACWTTCCCTCCCAGGTCCCTCCCTCCCTCCCCACTTGTGATTGCTTCGTTCTTCCTCCCAAGTGGGACTGAAGCATCCTTACTTGGGCACTTCAGCTTGTTGACCTTTTCGAGTTCTGTGGACTGTATCTTGGGTACTCTGTACTTTTTTATTTTTATTTTTATTTTTTTGTCTAGCATCTACTTATTAGTGAGTACATACCATGCATGTCTTTTGGGTCTGTGTTACCTCACTCAGAATAATATTTTTCTAGTTCTATCCATTTGCCTGCAAAACTCAGGATGTCCTCGTTCTTAATAGCTGAGTAGTATTCCATTGTGTAAATGAACCACATTTTCTATATCCATTCTTCTGTCATGGGACATTTCTTATCATCTTATCCATTATAACATTTTACTTTTTTATTTTTCCATATTTATGAGAATTTCATACATGTGTGCAGTGAAATATGATTATGTTCCCTAAAACACCCCTCCCAACACCATGACCTYTTTTTGWTAACCCACTAGATCTACTTGGTGCTGCTTGTGTGGACATGAGTGTGGGGCTTTCTGCTGGAGTRTGGGAATCCTATTTATGGCTATACCCTGGGACTTGAGAATCTGTGGATCTTGGCTTTGAGAAGAATATATCAGAAGAAAATTTTGTGAATACCAAAGGATAGATCATTTTTGTGAATACCACTGTAATATATACAAAATACATATACATGTATAGTATGTGCATTTATAAATACATATGGTTATATGCATATAATTTATCTTATAGAATTCCTACATGATAAAAGGGCTATCTCTATGGAAATTAAAATATATGGTAAAAGAAATGTAGATAGATAGACAAATGGATATATTAGATAGACGATAGATACATACACAGATAATCTATGATAGATAGCTGATAGATACATATATAGATATATGATGGATGGATAGATAGCTAGATAGCTAGATAGATAGATTTAAATTTAATACTATGGGAAGCTGTATCAACTGTATTGAATGGGTACCCAGAGAAATCATGCCACATTGATTCYTTGATTGATTTTATTGCCTTGATTTTGTTTCTCTGTGGTGTGCTTTATCTTTCTTTTCYGACAGCACTGTCTCTCTTGATCTGTGGTCTTGCCTTGTTTCTATGTTTATGCTGCTGAACCCAGTGCAGGTGGGGAGAGGAGAGGCTGGTGGKCATGGCCCAGGCTATTGGTTAGATTTACTACATCCTTAGGTACTTAGACCAATACATCCAAGATCAATAWCTGAAAGACAGTTTATGTCTTTGTCTCTGCAAATGTCTTCAGATTAGGGATACGGTGTGGACTCCTGAGTCTGGTAAATATTGTTGATATAAAGAAAACATGACATAGCAACTCAAAGGAGCAAGGGGAAGTAAGCAGCCACAACTGGGTTGTAAAATGGAAACTGGCTTCCATTAGCTCAGCTGGTGGAGTGGGCATATCTTACCTAATTTAGAATTACTATGTCGGAATAAGGCATTTGAGAGAGCATAAATCCTTACGTGCTCTTGCATTTATTTAGCAATTCCTTTCATGAGGATTTCAGCCCTGGAACCCCAAGCGTAAAATGAGTGACAGACTGTTTAAGGCAGGAGATAAAACAAAAGCCAGTCCTCCATACGTAATTCAACAAAAGCCTTTAYTTTCCATGTCTGGTCAACAACACACTCTGCTCTCACTGATGTGAGAGATTTCACCAAATTTAACTCATTAATTAATCAACATGTATTTCTACACACACATTATATGCCAGATTAAGTTCATAAAGAGATATTTGTCATGGGAGTGAAAGATGAAATATTTTGAAATCTAAGGAATTATGAGGGAAGACTTGTTGATTAAATTTCATAAGACTGGCTTTTAATACAGTCTCCCCTTCTGAACTGTATGCCTTGAAGGTAGATGGCATCTCTTATTCTTCACACTGCCATCCAATAGAAGGTGTTAGATAAATATTTATTGAATTAATGTGTTTCAATTATCATTGGTGTGTAATGAAGTACCCCAAGGCTTCATGGATTAAGCAGTCATTTTATTTCATTGCTCACAGCTTTATGAATGTTTGTGTGTACCTCAGCCAAGCAGTTTCTTTTAACTCCATATATGGTTAGTGGGGCTCCTCTTTCTAGCCACGAAGCCCCAGGGCCTCTGTTTCTCTAAGCATCCTCTTGGCTTTCTCCTTAATTCATCCAGGGTACAGGAGTCAGTCTCATGGAGTTTTAGGAGCCTAAGATCATGAAACAGAAACTGGTAAAAACCTTGTATAGCTCAGGTCCTGAGCTAACAGTCATATCCATTGTGCCCATTGGTTAGAGTATAGAGCCACTGCAGGAGGGACCACAAAAAAAGGGTGACTGCCAGGAGACATAGATAACCCGACCCATCTTTGGGAAATCAGCTAATATAGGGTGAACCCATGAACATAACCACTAAAGAACCCTTCGGATCTGAGGGGGAATGTTCTAGGCAAAAAGAAATATTTCATAAAACCATGTATCCAGGTGATAGGAGGAAAAAAGATGCTTGGAAGGGGCATATGAGAGGAAAATATGGTAGAGGGACACAGGGCTCAGAACGCTTTACCTCCACAAAACCTAAAGGTACATGACCTTGTAGAACTAAGCTTACACATTACTAGTTCTGTCCTGACAACTAAAAGGTTCTAGTGCTCAGTGTCGAGGACTGTGGGACACCAAGGACAATGAACTAAGTTGCTCATTATCATCACAGACCTTTCAGCAACCAGCCCCATACCTTAGTTCACGTACACCGGTGAAGTAGGCATACATGCGAGAGCCCTAACTCGGTTTCTTATATTCTTGCCGTCTTTCTTTTAGGCAAGTTACACTTTTCATTGCCTGAATTTATTAACAACAATTTAGGAATGGTTTATATRTAAGATAGAAATGTGGGCAGGATTCTGGTGGATCGTGACACATGTCCATTTGGCATAACTAAGGGGTTAGGTACTATTTTCACCACTTACAGTTAACTTTGTAAGGGGAGAGATGCCCTGTTCAGAAATATTTTCACCGGAAGGGCTCAGGCAGTTATTCGAAACTTTACTGCAGAAATTGCCGAATGAGCATCAAAGAATGGAGAACTTGCCCAGTTCTCTGGTGGTGTCTTAACGCCTGTGCAGGATTGTGCAACGGCTTTGGAAATTCATAGACTGTATCCAGAAGTTCTGCYATCAGTTCTGCAGAACATCACGTTCTCCCACTTCCTGCCAGGCCCTGCTGCAAGTTACCCTTCCAGCTTCTAGGTTTCAGTGCCTGGTCTCTGCTCATGCTTTCTCCGCAAGAGTACTGTAGGCTTGGTTCTGGTGTCCCCTGCCCAGCAAGAAGTACCACCATAGCAGGAATCAGCTGGACCTAGAGAGAGGAATATTATAAACTAGAAGACCCCTCAACCTTCTCCCATATGTCTCATTGGAGAGTCTGTTGTGGTGCCTGACCATGTTTGCACAGGGGGCCTTCCCTGGGTGTGGCCTTCCAAGCTATCAGTTCAAGAGCTGGCCTGTCATTGTTCCCTTGCCAGGCATGGCTTATCTAAGACCTTTCTCTGCTCCTCTCCCCAGACAGCTTCCTTGAGAGATTCAAGAGAGAAGGCTTTTCATTTGCTTCAGGTAGAAATAGACCCTTGGGGACTGTCACATATAAAAGCACACTAGCCCAGGATCCATCAACCCCCACTGATAAGTGTGAGCTGCAGATAAAATTCTCCAAGTGGCTCCTGAACTGAAAAGGACAAGAGATGCCACTGAGGAGGGGATTAGCAAGATAAATAGTTGTTTACCTAATAATGGAAAAACAGGAGCAGTAATTACTAGAAAAAGTGAGAGTACTTATCAGGGGGGAGTGGAAGTTATTCAGTGCATAGCCACCTACTCCTGTGCAGGATTGCTTGGAACTGCTTCATGCCCAGGTGGTTACTTGCTCTGATCTTCCTAGCCTGTGGGAGATGGTGTTGTGATGACCATTTTATATGTAACGTTAGATGATGTATTCAAGCTCATGCAAAGAGTGGTAGAGAAACCTAGATTCTAACTGCAACCACTGCAAAGCACTGATTTCCTGTTTGATCAGCACCCTGGCAATTTGGATGAAGGGAGTGTTATTTGTGCACCATGTTTATTATCTGGTTCTAGTTGTGGCTTTCAGTAGCCACTATTGTTAATTAACACATCTATAACAAATCTGTGGATTTACTGTTGGGTTTCCCTTTTTGTTGTTCATTTTTCTTCATGTACAACATTGTGTTTTCTTTTGTTTGCTTGCTTACTTGAGATAGGGTTTCTTGTGTCTTTGGCTGCCCTTGAACTCATAAACCTTCTGTCTTAGCCAATGAAGTGCTGGGAATTCAGTCATGGACCATCATGCCCGGCTATGTCTTGTCATTTTGATTGCTATTATTAAGCAGCCTTTTATTACACGATACTCTTTCTCTCTTGCAAAGGAAGCTAGCTAGGGGTTCCATGGGTCAACAGTCTGAGCATAGCCAAGCCAGTATCAGGGATGGAACTGAATGAAACTCATACAAAAAAGAAAGAAAGGAAGGAAGGAAGGAAGGAAGGAAGGAAGGAAGGAAGGAAGGAAGGAAGGAAGGAAGAGAAAAAGAGAAAGAAAAAAGTTGAAATGGGGTAGCCTAGGCTACCCTCAGAGTCTGGCTTCCATACCCACCCTACCCCCCAATGTTAGAATCATAGCTGTAAACCATTGTGCTCTACTAAAGTCAGAAATGTTTATGTTATGTGTATTTTACCAGAATTTAAAAGAAAGTGGTGGTATCCACAGTGATTGTGTTGGCCAGTGAGTTCTTTATTCCCCCATTGGCCTTCAGGGTGACTTGCCATGGGGAGGCAGCCCAGCCACCAGCTGGGAAGGAACGTGATCAAGACCACTGACAAAGGAAGGCCGTGCCTAGGGTAGCCAACTCAATGAGTAGACCTGGCATGCAGAGCTGTCTCCAGCATGGATTTACTATTTCCTGAAAGGAAAGATGGGAAAGAAATGAGGGAGGAGAAGAAATTTGTAACAAYTTTCTTGGGGCTTTTATCATCAATATGAGCCTTTGAAAACCTTAAGAGCTTCTTTTTAAGAAAGAGTGCATGGGGAGTGTCATCTACTGTACTGGTTGGTTTTGTTGGTCAACTKAACAMAAACTAGAGTCATCTGAGAGGAAGGTGCCTCAGTTGAGAAAATGCCTCAATGAGATCCAGCTATAAGGGATTTTCTCAATTAGTGATCAATGAGGGAAGGAAGGYTTAGCCTGTGTTGGGTGATGCTATCCCTGGGCTGGTGGTCCCGGATTCTATAAGAAAGCAGACTGAGCAAGTCTTGTGAGGCAAGTCAGTAGGCAGCACCCCCACCTACTCCATGGCCTCTGCATCAGCTCCTACTTCCAGGTTCCAGTCCTGCTTGAGACACTGTCCCAACTTTCTCCAGTAATGGACTATGATCTGGAAGTATAGGCCAAATAAATCCTTTCCTTCCCCAAGTTGCTTTTTCTAGTCATGGTGTTTCATCAGAGCAATAGAAGCACTAACTAAAACGTTTGCTTTCACCACCTGAAGGCCATGTGGCTGGAACACAGCTGTAAACTTTTCACCTGGCCTCACTCTGATCCTCTCTACTACGCCACCTCCTTCTGGAGTGGAAAGTTTCCTCTGTAACTCTTCCAGCAGCAAGGGCAGTGGAGGAGAGACACCCTCCCAAGAGGTGGATTTTGATCTTTCATGGCAGAGGCCAGGACACCTTTGTACAAGGGCAGCTGTTATTTATAACATTCTCTCACTTCCGTCTAGAAATCCAGCTCAAACCAATGAAGGTCCTATTCAGCTAGGAAAAAAATAGCAGCATCCAGACATGACTGGGTTCTCTGTTTGTTTGAGATGTGAAATTTTGCATGTAAATCACAGTGTTTGCTGGGACATTCATTACCTGAGCAAACACAGACCACCTCTTGTGTATTACCATGCTGGAGAAAGATGGTGGGTTCTTTAGTAAGGAAAGTGTCAATAACACAGACATGAAAAGTCAGAATTAAGGAGTTAAGTACCCTAAACACCTGTTTGCCCATAATTCCCACAGGTGGCTCTGTATTGCTGATGGGAACCAGAATCCCTGAATGATTCCATTTCTGTCTGCCCTTGGGATAGACAGAGTGGTACAAATGTAGCTTTCTTTTTGTTTCAGTAGTCAGGACATTGGGATCATGACCCTTTGCTGCAGAAGGAGAAATTATCAGACTCACACTGGAAGAGCTATGCTTGTCTCATTGGTGGTCTCATCTGGATCCAGGGATGCCCGAAAAGTGGGTATGAATCAGACTGAATTCAGTGACTTACTGAAGTTTCCTCTTGTTCCAGGTTACAGTTGAGGTCTCAGCAGGCATCAAGGTCCAGAAAAGGAGCTTATTGGCTGGCTAGCCACTAATACAAACACTGGAACTGCTCTCCTGGAGGGCTTCTAAGGGATTCTCCTCTCTCTGTGATGGGTTCTGCAGAAAAGAATACCATGGTGACCTCCAAACTGGCTGCCATCTGGGAACCTGGATTTCAGGAATCTTCCTGGTATTCCTCAAATGATCAGTACCACCCACTGTGACTAAACTCAACAAAATGTGTGCATTATGGAGACTACCTGCTTCCCCATTAAGAGTCTAGAACAGAGGTTCTCAGCCTTCCTAATGCTGTTCTCCTCATGTTGTGGCAATCGTCAACAATATAATTATTTTTGTTGCTATTTTATCACTGTAATTTTGTTACTGTTATGACTCATAATGCAAATATCTGTTTTTCCAAAGTCTTAGGTGAACCCTGTAAAAGAGTCATTCAACCCCCAAAGGGGTCTTGAACTCAGGTTGAGAACTGATGGTCTAGAACCTGGTGGAGAATGCCTGTGTGACCAATTCCCAGTGAAAAACCTGGCCACAGAGTCCATTTATTTCTCTGGTACACACCTTGATACATGTGTGGTCACAGCTTGTTGTTAGGGAGTCTGGCACATCCTATGTGACTTGCATTGGAGAGGACCTTGGAACTGTTCACTTATGGACCTTATCCATGGATCTTTTGTGGTAGTAAGTTAGTCACTGGGGCAGCTGAGCCCGATAGCTCATGGCGTCAGAGGGTGGTCTTGGGGACCCTAACACAGGGACATGAGCCTGATGCTGCTTCCTAAACCCTTTGCCCTCTGAAGGCTAAATGATTTTCAGCTAAGTTCTGCAAATAGGAGGCAATTTAGAGCTACTGGACAGAGAGAAACAAACAAAAAGACAGACTGGACTAGTCTTGACCTCAGACCCTGTTTCCAGTAATGACTGAATCTCAAGCTCCCACCAGACAGACTCCTGGGATCTAGTTCCTGCCACATAACCTCCCTCCATATGCTGACACCAACAGCTTGGTTTCTAATTGTAGGGTTGACTCACCTCCACTGTTTGCCCTCCTGTCTCTTCTATCACCTGTATAAACAATTCCTCTGTGTCAGGTTCTCTCTTTAGAAATACCTGATGTGGTTTTCCTTTTTCTAATTTAACCCATACACTATAAATGTCTTCTCCATGCCAAGTGAAAGGCCTCTAGATGTGAAGGACATCATGCCATCCCTGAAGACCTCAGTGTTCACATAGACTGCTTCTGTATGTATAAGATTCGTTGGCCCAGCTCAGTGTTCATTCTGCAAGGAAAAACTTGTTCTGACTCCTAAGCCACAGGACCATGAGGCATTGCTTTAAGCTGTATGGGCTCTAGCCACATGCTAGGATTGGTGCCTCTGATACTGGGTTACTGACTGTCTCTTGAGCAAAGGGAACCCATCACATTTATAATGTTACTAGATGGGTGGCAGAACACTATTACACTAATGTGTGTGCACACCCACTGAGGTTCGAGTTTTGGGACCAGATGTGGAACAGTCGTGATGGTTCTGAGGTGACAATCATGTCTTAAATGCACAGCTCATCTAAAGTTTTGATTACATGTGTGTAATCTGACATAAAATGTGCAAACATGACCATGCTTGCCCAACTCCCAGATGAGTCTACCAGACCATCTGTGGCATCTTCACTCAGATATTCTAGCATGCAACAGAGACTTCCTGTCGATATCTTCAGCAGTCTCTCTCTCTGGCTGGAGTCCCTGTTACCCAATGGGACTCCAGTCTGTGAAATGACCCTACAAGTGTCAGGAGCACTGTCATTAGAGAAGCTCTTGCAGGACAGTTGAACCACTGGAACCATGATCAGAGCTGTGAATGGGAAATAATCATCTATCAAGTAGAGAAGGATGAGAGGAGAGAGTTTCTGGCTTGGAGCACAGAGTAGGAAGTTCAATAACTGGGGTAAAGTGTGACAGGAAGTTGGGGCAGGAGATGATATGATGACCTGAGAGCATGGAAGATGTAGTACTCAAAAGTAAATTAGGGTCACGATCATGTGTGGTCTTTTTCAGTTGATGATTAGAATTTAATTTGAAAGCAAAGTTAACTAGCCATGTAGAAGCTTTGGGCAAAGAATCTGAATCCAGATTTGAGCCTTTCTATGCTTACTGTGACTGCATTGTGGAGAAAGAATTGGGAAGGGTAAAGGTGTAAAGAGGTAGGTTCAAGACTAACTAAAAAATAGACTGGGAGATATCTGATCAAGGATTAGATTTGAGGCTTGGAATGGGGATTGTCTGGAATCTGTAGCAATACTCAAGGCACCGATGTTCACTGAGATAGGGAACTCTATGATAAGCCAGGTCTTCAGAGAAAACTGTATCTTACCATGGAAATGATGACTGTGGGCTACCACTGCAGTATGTCAAGAAAAAGTGACCAACAGTCATCTAGCAGGTGGAGTCAACAGCTCTGGAAAAGACCATGGCTAGGCACCTAGACTGGGGAGGTGCCAGGAGACACGTGATAAATCTATCAGAGCTGCTGGGATAATCAAAGGATAACATGATATACTGAAGGGCATGGCACAGTGTGCAGTGTCCCAGAGACCACAGAAAAGACCTTCAAGGTCAGAGTGGGCAAGAGAGCTCAGTGCCTCAAAAGATTAAGCACTCAACCTTCTTCTTTGCCTTGAAGACAGACAATTCCAAGTTCTTTCCTTTCAATGTAGCTTCTCTTCTCAAAAACTCGGGTTGAAATCAGAACCTCTGTGTGATATCACTGAGAGTTGATTAGACCCTTAAGAGRTGGTTAGGTCTTTCAGACAGATCAGCATAGCTCTCATGGGACTAGGTTGGGTACCAGGAGGACAGTTTACTAAAAGGCAAGGCTGACCTCGTATTTTCTCTTTTCTAATGTCTAATTTCCCTCCTGCTTTCTGCCCCAGGAAGACACGTTGTAGAGTAGACAGTGCCCTTCTGTTTAGCTTACTATACCTTGCAGTGTACAAAATAAACCTATCCCCTACTCCCTAACAAAGAGGAGGAAGCACAAGATTTTTGCTAGAAGCTAAGAATATGACATCACCATGTTCTTGAGCTTCCCAACCTGC
>BDUI01001163.1:107321-119264 GCA_002335545.1 Apodemus speciosus
TTTTTTTTATTTTTACAAGATGTAGTGGTCTCATTGTAGTTTATAGGAAAAACTACAGCCAGAATAATGTATATTAGTCAAGGGAAAACTCTTTCTGAGAGAAACTGACAAAATTCAATCTATTATGAAACAGGGTCTATATTTATAATATTTTGGGAATGACTCCTTAAAGACGAGGTTAAAAGTTGAGATGCTTTTACTCAGGGGTTCTCTCAGGGTGGTCTCTAAACCTCAGAGTAGCAGAGAGACAGAGACTTGCTCTGGATCTGTGTGGAAGTCCAAACCAGTACTCACGATCAGAAGCTAAGGACCAACTTCAGTTAGGACAGGGGCTGTGAAGAAGGGGTGTTCAAGAGTGGCAAAAAGAGCACTCAAGGCCAAATCATGGGCACAAGCTGACTGTGTGTTCTGCTCAAGACTGCTTTGGAGATTCCCAGACAGCCCATCCAGATATCTCAGCTCTCACAGGCAGAAGCTCTGTCTTTTATTTACATTCAGTCATTTACTCCAAGTTTCCTTTTGATTATCCCACAAATCAGCATTCCAAGATTCCAGCCCCCTGATTCTTAGAAATAGACCGTAAGCATATTTTTTTTTTAATCATTGCAAATGAATTCAGAGATATGCCCRCCTTTTTAAGCACAGGCAATAAGTTTATCTGGATGGTAAACCGTTCTGAGATTACCATTCCCGCCACACCTGGGCCTGGACCTAAACTCACTTTGTCCCAGGTATGGAACAGGTACACACACACACACACACACACACACACACACACACACGCACGCACGCACGCACGCACGCACCAAGATGCAAAACCCTCTCCAAAATGACTTTATGAATCAACTCTTCTGCTCCATTTTCTTAGCACAGCATCATCTAAAGACACAAATCTCAGAATGGTGTCATCAGTTCCTTGTTCATGTACAGCAGTGGAAGGAAAGCCCTCAATATCACAACTTCACTGAATCTCAAAGGCAAAGGCACCTTCTGGATCATTTGGTAGACCTTCTAGATATGGTTGAGCCATCTCTAAGCATGGCTTTCTRAGGGAGTCTGGTCTCTGAGTGAACAGGGCACCCTTCACATCATAGAATATACAGTTCACTCTTATACAACTCTACCRTTCTCAAGATGGTCTGGTATATGCTTCCTGTGGATTTCTGACTGCCGAGTCCTACATGGTCATGGAAGGAATGGTGTGACATGGTTCCCACCCCTGGAACAGACTCAGCAGTGTGTAGGCCTCCAAATGCATATAAAATTTTAATTCATGTTCCTCCTTCTGGAAATATTTTCCCTGCCAGTGTTGGGAAATATTCTTCCTGCCAAGGTTATTGGGGAATGTCCTCTCTTCCAAGGTTAATGACTCCATRACAATCAGAGACAGYACAAATCTRGGAGGCAAGGGTGTGTCTATGTCTTTAGCAAACATGGTAAATGCTCTGACCTTCAGGATATCCTTTAAGGCTGTGAGAAAGAACTCTGAAAACATGAGTTCAAAAATATATAATTGCTCAACYATGCAAAATATAAGGATGCAGTATGAATTGTATAAGGAGCTTCACAGACCTAAAACAACAAAAGCAGCTGCCATGAGCCAGATTGCCAGAAAGATACTATGGAAGAAGATAAAGAGATTTAGGGAGTGGTGATCTCAACAATCCCACCCAGCTAAGTTTACTTTTTGTGCTTACAAATGCACAGAGACAAACAGAGACAGAGAGAGGTTTGTGCATCTGTGTGCTCATGTATATGCATAAACACTAGTGCATGTGCATGTGGAGGTCAGAGGTCAAGATCAAGCATTCACTTGAACCATTACTTTTTGAGACAGGGTCTCTCACTGAACCTGGAGCTAGACTGGCTAGCCAGCAAACCCCAGGAAGCTCCCTACTTCCACAGTTGTAAATTCCCAGCTCTTCCTTAAGTTGCTTTAACATTGGAATTATGGCTTTAATAAAGCCATCGATGTTAGAAGAAAAGGCAGCATGGAAAGGAGGTTCAAAATTATACATCTGCAGCTTCCACTTTAAAGGAAAATCCTCTTCAGAGGCTCCTGTATGTTGACAAGTCTTTGAGATGAGACAAAAGTAAAATCATCTCGTGCACTTAGCCTTATTTAACAACAGAGTCAGAGGAACCCATGAAGCACTCCACCATGACGGACAGGCTCCATCAGAATTCATGGTCTGTGAACCACTGTAGGTTAATGATCCCACTTTGTGCCAGGTACAGTACCAGACCCACCCACTATAACTATAGTCTTTCTGGAAATTTTCTGGGTAACAATATCCTCATTKGAAAGAGAACTCAAATCTGGAAGGAAAACTATCATATACAAGGAATTTTGAGACTTGAATTTTGTCTTGGTTTTACCCAAACTTTGACTTTATCAAGAGTGTTTCAGAGACAGTTGAGCTTACGAGTTTGAGGGAATCTTAATGTGCCCAATTTTTTTCTCTCCTCAAGGGAAAAATGGAGTCTAAGGTGACATGGATTCTTATATAGAATTTCTGTGTAAAGCAAAGGAGCTTGGGGAAGTCTTGCTAGATGTCTCCACATGTATTCAAGCTCACAGTTGTGCTTTCTGAATGTAATATGTCTCCATCTATAGAAGGAAAACCTACATCAAGTAGCCAGGCAGCTTGGAAAAATGAGGCCAGGCTACCAGTCTTAGTTAGGGTTTTACTGCTGTGAACAGACACCATGGCCAAGGCAAGTCTTATAAAGGACAACATTTAATTGGGGCTGGCTTACAGGTTCAGAGGTTCAATCCATTATYATCAAGGCAGAAACATGGAAAAATCCAGGCAGGCATAGAACAGRAGGAGCTGAGAGTTCTACATCTTTATCTGAAGGTTGCTAGCAGAATACTGCCTTTCAGGCAGCTAGAAGGGGAGTCTTAGACCCACACCCGCAGTGACACACCTACTCCAGCAAGGTCACACCTTCTAATAGCCACTCCCTGGGCTGAGCATATATAAACCATCATACTTCCTAACTCAASTTTCCCAACATGGAGCTCCAAACATACATAYAGAAACCAATACCCCCAGTCAGTGTCCTCAACTACATCATAGACTTTCCTGTGTATGATCATGTGCAGGAGGAAATGAAGAAGGGCATGAGGGGAGCTCACTTTTCTCTGGTGCTAGTATGTGTCAGAAAATCTGTAAGTTCCTCTTACTCATGGAATCGCATGTCAACATTATCTATGTAAGCCTCTGGATAATGTTGTAACCTAACATATGATTCTATAAAATATGCGAATATATGCAATATATGCAAAACTAAATGAGTAGAAAGCATATAGTTGACATGTATACTCCTGACTCCAAAAGACAGGGAAAACTTGGAAATTTTAGCATCAAAAAGCCCAGAGTCTGACACCTAGATGGCTCATTTAGGAGCCAAGGATGTGTGAATCTTATTCTGCCTATGCCAGTGGATATGGTCACATGTTGTCACACAGAAATGCTGCCTCCCTTTCTAGAGCATGTCCTCCTCCTCTCTCCCTGCCTTTGAGGAATCAGATCTACTTTTAGAATTACAGTAGAAGGACATTTGACCCTTCCCGGGGTAGGAGGGAAGTTTGGATTAATGGCTGGCTTTGTCYCTTTGAGGCTTTGTCAGATTTGATCCCTCCTTTTGGAAAGATGGGGAAATTGAAGTGGCAGTCTCACATAGGGAGGGACAGTCATAGCAGGAAGAGCCTGACTTAACAACACCCAGCATGAGACAGAGAATCTGAAAACTTGAACTCTGACCCCTACTTCTCTGTGTCTAGATCTTTAAACTAGGCACCCTCCTCTCTCAAAATGAGAATCCTGTGCTCTGAAAAGAACTCACAGGTGGGGAGAGGTTTTAAAAGAATCTGTCTTCCAAAGCACAAGGCTGATTCTCGAATCTGCTGCCCCCTCCCCTCCCTTGTAGCATCAACCAGCATACTTCTAGAAAAAGATAAGCTGGGTTTTCGAATATGTGTTTAGGTCAAACATATTTAATGGTTTTCTTACTTTGCTTTCTGTGTGGACAGATTAYCTGAATGTCACAGCTGTTCACYTGTTCAAGGAGAGATGGGACAGCAACAAGATTGATCACCACACAGACAAATATGACAACAATAAGTTGATTGTCCGCAGAGGGCAGACTTTCTACATCCAGATTGACTTCAATCGTCCATATGACCCCAGGAATGATCTCTTCAGAGTGGAATATGTCATTGGTGAGTGCTGCCTGCCTAAACCCTGATACTAGGGTCACACTGCAGAGAGAGGTGGGCCCTGGCTCGATTATAGACTTTCCTAGCACCATATTTAACACTGGTTGGAGGAGTGGTTAAATTGGCCAAACAGGAATAATTTCAAAATCTAGCATAGAAGCGTGTTTAGTGAAAAAAAAAGTATTTAACTGTCTTTTGCTTTTCTCAAATGGTTCTTGCATTTTACAGTTGTGGTTGGACTTTAGAGTGATTTAGTTAATGTCTTAGGCTGGTARCATTTGCAAACCTCAGCATCTGATCTCCACACATGGGACCCCAAAGTGAGTTCTGCATGAAAGCAGTCTCTGACAGTCCATGAGAAGAGCATGGGGCAGGAAACCCACTGCCACTTTGTACTCTGTTCTTGATGACTGACAGTGTATATTTCCAAGTTTCTGGAAAGTATGATTTAGCTTTGTTTATTCCGTTGATTCTCAAATTAATTTGGTCTTGTTTCCCTTGTACAAAGTCACTATGATGTGACATTTTTTTAATAGACATTCTCTGGGTACTTATGGATATTGAAGAAATGCAGGCACGCAAAAAAAGGCAAGGGAGGCTTGAAGTAAGATCATATGTCCACATACKCATGCGAGCTGAGGACAAAGCCAGGCAATCATGTTGATAGCAGCTGAAATAAACAAACTAAAACTCAGCTGGCCTTTTCAGAAAGAGATCAGGTTCGCCCCTCTCCCCCCCACCCCAAACAGCAGCTTTAGAGAGAAAGAGCCTAAAACTTCAGTTATAATCAGAAATAAGACAGAAATATGTGTTATCAGTGTTTGTTTACTAAACAGAAAGCATTGTTGTATGGTTTGCAGAAAGAAACCAGGCAAGAGGGAAATCTTCTATAAGCAATGGGGAATAAGAGGCAAAACTATATAATTTTGATGCTGTTATGAATGTACATTTAGAAAACTTAACAAAATCAAAGGAAGGARGGCTCAGTACTAAAATTTCTTAAGCTGGCTAGACAGAGACAAATACTTGAAAATCAAACCCTTTACTCCTCTAGGATTAAGCATTTAGAAATAAGTGTTTCCTATATAATGGTAACTGCAATTTTGTAAGATCAAACTAAATCTAAAAAAATATAATACAAATCTATATATGTGACATAAATACCATGAGAAATCAATGAAAAAGCCAAACATATTCTTAAATAAGACGTTTCAGTATGCTTCTAATAGTCTTCCAAGATGTTGGTCAAAAGTTGCAACACCTCAGCAAAACTAAAGCACGAATTTTGTGTCCAAYTATGTAACTTGGTAATGGTAATGAAATTACAGGATTTGGACTGCTATGCTATGAAGAGACTTTTTTTTTTATTTTGGTGTTGTCAGGTTCTAACTATGTAGTCTTGCTAAGGTTTATTTGGGTTGCTCTTGGGATAAACACRTGTGAAGAAATACAGGAGTCAGTGATGGGCAGAGGGAAGAGTTACATAACAAGGTCACAGAGGCTCAGTGGCCTCCAAGCTGTGTAGCTGGACTGGGATCTGCAGAGCTCCCCCATTGCGAGGAAGGGTGTGAGGCCTTCTTCCCTGCACAAGGCTGGTCCTTGGTTCTTGGTCGCCCATAAGGAACCGCTGTGATCTTAACATAGTAAGTTTCCTGTGTTGGTCAGCAAGGCACTAAAAATGGGTCAGCTATGGAGAGCTGTCAGCCACTACATCCTCCTAAACACAGAGGCCTGTGCAGTATACCACACTGTATACTACACTGAGAACTGACGTCTTCAAACAAACAAGAGAGAAATAGTATTGGTTTTATTTCTTCGGTATAAAAGGAGAAAATACACAGCTCACCCTTCTTTTAAGATTAAAACCTGTATATAATCAAACTAACATGTATTTGAAATTCTGCTTAGTCTCTTTCTAATTTTTTTTAGCATTAAATGCTGTTCCATCATAAGCTTTATGAGAATTATTACATTAGTATATTTCCTGATTCCAAATTTACCATCAATATAAGAAAAAGAAAGCAACAGACTTCAACTTTCTACTGTTTAGTAGTTGAGAAATCACCCACACGAAAAGGAGACAATTAAAGAACCAGGGATGGGGGATTTGTCTCGTGTTCTTTTTCTAATTCCTGTCATTTGAAATGTCACGGGGCCATTGCAGCAATAGCACAAAGACTGGGATAGGCTGGAATTTCTCCAGCCCTTATCATTTTTCATCTGGAAGGAGAGAATCTCTTCTTTTAGAAGGCTTAGAAGGCTCAGCAGGCAAAAGCACTTGCTGCCAAGCCTGAGGAGCCGAGTTAGATATTCAGACTTCACATGGTGGAAGGAGATTAAGTGGCCCTCGCAAGTTGCCCTCCCCACACGAAACTGCACGTGGAAAAGGCTTAAATTATTTAAAAAGAAAAATGACAAGGGCTAAAGAAATGGCTCAGAGTGTTGCTCTTGTAGATGACATGGATTCCACACCAGCTCCCATCTCAGCAGACTCACAACCACCTGTGGCTCCAGCTCCAGGTGACCCTCCATCTTCCAGCCTCTACACTCACCTGTGCTGCCATGCGCAGGCTCACACAAGTGCACGTAATTCAAACTGAAATCAATCTTTCAAAAATAGAGGGTTGTGCGCAATTAAAAATATCAACAATGTTAACTGAAGTACTCATTTTAAAGAGCATATCTACTAGTTGCAGAATGTTATTACTATGTTAAAATCACACACACACACACACACACACACTCATACACACACACACACACACACACACACACACACATATACACACATTGCTTCCAGGCCTCAGTTAATACTTTTTATTATTGTTCCCTTCTGCTTCTCTGGGGCTTTTGTCTACAGTAGAATGGGTTAATACTAGAGACTGTCTCTTTGTTGTTGTCCTGTGATCCTAGCCCATGGGAGTTTATTTAGGAGTTATTCCGCCTTCTAACTAATTTCCTTTCTTCTTTCTTCTTTCTGCTTTCCTTCCTCCTCTCCTTCCTCCCTTCCTTTCCTTTTCTTTCCTTTCCTTCCTTCCTTTCTTCMTTTTTTCCTTCCTTCCTTTCCCTCCCTCCTTCCTTCCCTCCTTCCTTCCCTCTCATCTCTCTTCCATCTCCTCCTCCTTCTTCCTTCCTTCCTTCCTTCCTGTCTTCCTTATTTAAATACACATTTAATATTTAAGTGATTCCTTTTAAAATATTTAAACAAGATGGTTCCAGAAGAGCCTATGTGCATTGGTTTTTTTCTAAGGAGAAGGTGTCCAGGAAAGTGCATGGGAGAGTTTCTGCCAGGGTTTTGCAAGCTTGTATTTGACAACTGCATTCATTAGCTGTATGCAGACACAGCCAGATGCAGCATTAGGTGGGAGGTGTTAATGAATTTGAAGAGGTGGGTGTGGCTTTCTCTCTTTCCACCTCAGCCTGCAGCAATGATAAATCAAGAAAACTGGAACAGGGCGTTAATTGTAGCTCTGCTAACCTGTGGCTGTGGCTGGGACTTGAGAGCAGCTGGTGGTGTTAATTTGCTGTTACTTTAACATGCCTCCCCCTTCTTCATATCTAGTTGAGAAAGAAAAAATGCATCCTTTTTTTTTCAAATCACTACTATTATTAACACATATCAATTGTACAAACCTAATAGGTTCTGTTATGATAGTGCCATACATATACACACTGTGGTGCAGTCACTCTCCTCTGCTAGCTCCGACTCTTCCTGTAAGCCCCCTTCCCATTCTATTTTCAAGCCTTTTTTCTTGTTTTTTGTTGTTGTTGTTTCCATATATGACAGACAACATGCACTCATCTTTCTATATGTGGCTTATTTTTAATATGGTGTCTTTTAGCCCCACTGTTTTTCCTGCATGTTACCTGATTTTATGTATCTTTGGAGCTGAACAACAACAACAACAACAACAACAACACACACACACACACACACACACTTTTTTTTTTTTTAAAATCAAGTCTGCGATAGACATTTTGGTCTAATTTCATATCTTGGCTATAGTAAATAGCATCACAGTACATGTGGATATGCGAATTTTCCTATGGTGCCCTGATGTGGATTTCTTCAGATATGTTCCTGGGAGTGGGATAGCCAGATCACAAACTTAATTTAGTTTTATTTTTTTATTTTTTGTAGAACCCGCCTATACTTTCTGCTTGGGCTGTATTAATTTATACCCACCAATAGCCACACGTTCCTTTCCTCACATCCTGTCCAGTATCCGCTGTTGTTTTTCTTTGGTTTTGTTTTGATAAGTATTTGGGCTGAGATGACAAAGTTACTCCAAGGCAAGAACCCTTAGTTGTGTCTTCACCAGGTCTCCTGACACAGGAGAGGGCACTTATACATTACTTCTGGAGTAATGCTCTGTCTGATCTGTGAGCAATGTTCTCCTCCCTGGGTTCAATCACAGGGCCCCAGAGTTGAGGCCTGGACTTCAGAACCCCTCTTGGCCCTTTCCTCAGTGTCATCATGGCCCCTACAGCTCCATGCTTCTTATTTCCTTTTCTGTTGAAAGAAAAGAGGGGAAAAAAAGACATCAGCAAGATCAGAGCCTCTTACCAAAAAAACCAAGTATTTCCTAGAAGCTTCCAAGAAAGCATTTTGCCTCACTTGCTCCTTTCTGGGAGACCGAACCTCTGAACATGTCTTTCCCTGGTTATATCAATCACTCTTACATGTCTGCCACACAAACACACAAGAAGACACTTACAGGAAGGAAACTGTCTTCTGACCCATGATTCAGAGATTTTGTTCAGGACCCTTATCTCTGCTGACTTTGAGCCTATAATAGAACAGAATGTGTGGAGGACTTAGCAGTTCAATTCACCTATTGCAAGCAGAGACAAGAAAGGACTGTGGACTGGGTATAGCCTTTGAAGGTATATTCCTATCTAGTACTGTACTCTATCCAACTACAACCCCCCACCCCCGAACTTTCCAGAACCTTCCAAAATAGTACCACCACCTAGAGACCAAGTGATCAATACATGAGCCTTTGCAGACTCAAGCCATAATACCAGGTGTCTTCAGAGGAGGGTCATGGGGCCTCCTAAGAATGGGTGTAATGTAGGCTGGGTTCCCCTCCATCTCTGTCATCCTGTGAACACAGAGGGGCAGGCCTTCATGGCAGTACCACTAAGGGAAGTCATTTGTGACTGTAGCCTGTAGCCATCAAGTGCCCAAGCATTTTCAGGCCTATGTCAAGTACAAACATTACACACACACACACACACACACACACACACACACACACACACACCTTTATACCTACAGTGCATCAAAATACTGTTACCAACATTTCAATTCTATTTTTCTCATCTGTTGAGTAGCATTTACTAAGAGTCAGCAGGGTATTGGGTTCTGAGATAGGAATGACATAGAGAAGTCTCATTCACGATGCTTTGCTCCAGCACACATCATGTGGGTGTAGAGCATCAAAACCAGAGGAGAGAGGCTCAGGGGGCAGAGGATAATAGCCTGGATGAGGCCAACAATCGTAGAAACAAAGAAGTTTGTTTCTGCACCCTGGGATTCAAGACATATTGAGGAGGCAAAGTGAATAAGACTAGTGTGATGTAAGAGAAAGGATGAGTCAAGTGTATCTCCCGTGTTCTTCTTGCTGTGATGACAGAAAAACAGGAGAGAAATGTGCGTGTATGGGAAATGATGACAATGGCATGCTTCCCATTGGTGACTCACTGGCTTGAGGCACTTCAGCACAGGCTGTTGCGTATTTCCCACGTCCTTCTTCCTTTCTGGATATTGCAGTATGGCCACCGCCTTTCAGATGACATCAAGATTGAAATGATTAAACAAATATGCCCAGATGAACCTGAAAAGTATGGAGGCTGCTCTATGGAGTTTTTGAGGGACTTTTGTGACTACATGTTCAAAGACAGTCTGACTGTGGAGTGTAAAGGTGGCGTTTGGGTTGGACAGAAAGAAATTTGGATAGCATACACATCTGGATAGATAAGCTCACTGAGCAAAAGTCAAGCGTAAGCACAGGACAGGGACGCAAACCTTGAGGGGGAACAACTTTAAAGGAAGATGCCAGAAACTGGAGTCCTTGAGGGGAACGCAAAGGCCAAATAATCTGAGAAGCAGGAGGAAATCAGGGGGTACACGCTGAGAGAGTTAAGTGCCTTAAGGGGACAAGAGTGACCAATGTTGGACTTCCCCACTGGACTCAAGACTTAGGGAGACATTGATCACAGATTGGATGACAGAGTGACTATAATGATCTGAAAGTAACTGAGGTGTGAGATAATAGATGTGTCAAATGTAGGAAAGTAGAGTCTTAATGGTAACTAGAGACACAGGTTAGAGGGAGTGAGTTTGGGTTTGGTATTTGTCAGGATGAGGAGGGGTTTTAATGCAGTAGGCAGAGGGGGCAGTCAGGGAAAATGTCCAAGGAGTCAGAGAAGCTTTGGACCATTGGCACCAGTGAGGCATGAGTAGAGTATAGAATCTTGTGCTCACAGGATGCAGGGGTAGTTAGCTAGAGTGCAGTTGCTTTATGTAACAGTATGAGGTCGCCTTACACTGGGCTCATGATTCCAAGTTACTCAACGCCTTTGGAGGTGAGCAGGCACTGCCAGGGCTTAGGGAAGCAAGTGATCTTCCTCACATCTATGTGCCAGTGCGTTTTGCATAATTAAAGCACAGTACCCAAGGCTAGGTACTTCATAAGAAAAGAGGAGTTATTTGTATCACTATTTTGGATGCCTAACATCAGGCTGATCGATCAGCATCTGGTGAGGGATCCATTCACTGTATCCCATCATCAGAGGATGGCAGCATGGAGGGAGCAGGTGCAAGAGGGAAGAGGTCTCTGGGAAGAAAGCTAGAAACTGGCAAGGACCAGTCTTGTCATTTTGCCCTTCCAAGGCCAAGTCCTCAAGAACCTAATCACCTGGCACTAAGCATTTTGCAATGGTTCCACCTCATCCTGACACCATCACACCGAGGAGGAAGCTTACAGCACATTCTTTGGGGGACCCATTAACACCTCATCCAAACCATTAAAGTCAGAAAGCCAAATCTTTTAGTGGTTTTTTCCTTTTTTTWAAAAATCATTCAGAAATTCCAGATAAAATTATCACATTGATGTGTGCTTTTCACACATATAACATGGTTTCCCTGCAGAGAAATTTCCTGCCCCAAATCTCACAGAAGAATAAGTCAGAGGCCATGTTGTGTCTACACTTTACGCTTCACTTCCTGAAAAGGGGCTATTTTGGCATCTCGAAGGAGCACTTCCGTGGGGTGTCATTTCAAATCTTTGCCCCTGTGAGTGTCTGCATTGACAACAGGAGTGCTTATTCCTAAGCATCTGCGTGAAGCATCAAATAATGGCATCTGAGAAAGTAGGACAGTGTTTGCCAGCCTGTCTTCCCTATGGACAACTGTCACGAGATGTTCCCTGGGAAAAGAAAAAGAGTTCTGTGGTCAAATACATTTGGCTCTTGCTGTGGTYTGTGCCTCTTCAGTCACCACACACATCTGCATATTAGAGGCTTCACATCGGCATGTAGTCAAAACACAGGTCTAATTTAGTGGAATATTTATTAAAATTGTTTTACTGCAAATGCTACCYTACTATGTTTTTACTGTTATAGGACCCTTAAATAAAATGCAGACCTCATCCCTGGAAATGCAAGATTCCAGCTGGCTATTATCTTTGTTCAATAGAGCACTGAGCAATGTG